>JAAAKB020256446.1:0-10443 GCA_010014835.2 Apostichopus leukothele | reverse complement strand
CCTATACATACTTTTCACGAGTGTTAACTCATATTATCAATTATTGAATTCGATATTTGTTGATCATAATCTTAGTAACTTTTTGTCTTCAAATTCAGTGACTTTTGCGGAATATTTGGGAGGGCATTTCACTGATACAAATGAACATATATTAGCTGAGCTCTCCATGTACGTGTGTTTTTTAACTTGTCAGCGAAAGGGCATTTTCCATTACATTCTTTCTTAAGCAAAAGCAATTGTTACTTCAAAACAATGAAAATCGTGTACTTTTCATTACCAGAAAGGGGCACTTCTTTTTATGACAGATTTATTTTGAAGTTCATCATAAAACTGGAGGGCGTCCCCCACCACCTAAGTACGGCCCCGCTGTTTCATTGTATAAGACTGGACGGTTTTTAATCACTTGTGTCATATAACATAACGATATTGTATTATACGGTAATGTATTAGGCCTACGTCAATTGTTCCAATTGAAACGCTTACATTGAGTCACCATGCATGATTTCATTATGTGCTCATTAAGTGTAAGATATTTGTGATGTAAACAGGACGTGGAATCGCTGAATAAATGATAACAACCCAAAAGTACAAGTAATCTACTGAAATTAAATACTTAAAATTACTATGAAAGCAGAGTATCAAAATTACTTCTTACCATCAGATTCTAGGGATTACGAGAACTGAATTCCTTGAAACTTTCACAGCGTTGACAATAAAACTTTACAATGACAATAATGATATTGCAATCAGTGTATGTTGAACCACGTTAACGTCTGTACAAATGCCTGTATACAAATATTCAACGTTGAAAAAAGA
Source organism: Apostichopus leukothele (assembly GCA_010014835.2). Classification (NCBI taxonomy): domain Eukaryota; kingdom Metazoa; phylum Echinodermata; class Holothuroidea; order Aspidochirotida; family Stichopodidae; genus Apostichopus; species Apostichopus leukothele. The sequence continues at coordinate 9,627 of JAAAKB020256446.1, read as the reverse complement.
GGAAGATGTCAATTTATCGGTGCAGATATGTAAGTGGTGTGTTCCGATGTATTTAACGTTTGCCTTCTAATTGGTTGGCTTCCGAAATGTTTTCTGAAGTCTCAATTGATGTCGAGAGCATGGAAATAAATATTGTTTATATTGTTTTTATAATGATTCCTTTCTTCCGCTTTGTTGTCGTATAGCATCTTTGAATGTGACGGGCGTGGCATAGTTACAACTATCTGTGCGATACACAATGGATTTCAAGAACAAATTTCGACATAAAAATTCCACTTTAGGATTTTTGGTTTTAATGATAATCGTAACCGATGCATTCATGCATGCGTGTGTGTGTGTGTGACGCCAAGCTTGTAAGCACGATATCTCAAGAAGGGGAACTTGGACCAATCTAATATTTAGTGTATATGAGTACCACATTCAGTAGAAGAACTGTATTGTTTTTTGGGGAGGTCAAAGGTCATATGGGATCACCAGGGGTCAAATAGTGAAAACCTTCTAAACACGATATCTCAAGGAGGTAACCTTGGACCAATCTCATATTTCGAGAGTAGGAGGACCACATTTAGGAGCAAAAGCCTATAGTTGTTTTGTGGAGATCAAATGTCATTTAGGGTAACCAGGGGTCAAATTGAGTAAACCTTGTAAACACGATATCTCAAGAAGAAAGGCTTGGATCAATCTTGCATTTCGTGTGAAGGAGTACCAAATTGAGTTCAAGATCTCTATTGTTTTTGGTGGAGGTCTCCAAGTCCATTTGGGGTCACTAGAGGTCAAAATGTGAAAACCTTGTAAACACGATAACTCAAGAAGGGAAGGTTAGACGAATCTCATATTTAGTATGTATAGTTGGTACACGTTCCGTAAAAGATTTGATTGAGGTCAAAGGTCAGTTTAAGTCACCAGACGACAAATTGTGGAAACCTTATTTATAAGCTACCGTATCTCCAGCAGACCAGCCTATCAGATAACATGTGCGTTGCGCCTCATACGAATAGGAGGCTATTGGCAATTGGAAATGAGCTTATGGGCATCCGTAGAATCTAAAACTCAAAACTGAAAACTCGAACATATTTGCATTGGCTTCAACGTGCCGCTCGGAAGCCTTACTTTGCGTGCAAAAAGGTGTACTTTGTAGTACAGCGGTTAATTCTATTGGACGTTTTCCGTCGTATCAACGGTTGGGTAGAATAGGGTTCGTTAACACAACAGCGTGAAGAATACCAGTCAGAATACCAATACACTTAAGATGGCAAAACATCTCCTTAATGATTTTTTAAGGCATTTTCCTATTGGCTATCAGTCATAGTTCGCAAAGTATAGAACAATTTAAGGAGTTTTGAGACAAGTTTGTTGTTGTTGCTGCTAGGATTTTTGGAAGATGGATGCTCTTACAACCTTAGATTTTCATTGCGTAAAAGATCGTTTGATTTAGGCAGTGTAATGGAGTAAAAGCGATATTTTTTCGCGCAACAATCTGCAGCTAAAGACAAAATAAATAACAGGGGAAATGTACGCGCGAATCGAGTAGCGGTTCAAAGTAGCAGTAAGGTACTGTATAGGCTTAGAACTCGCGCACACCTAGCTACTGTATATACCTAGTAATATAGGAGCCATTGTGTAACAGAAGCCAAGCTATCTTAGTAGGGTTTTTTTTACAGTCGTTTGACTTTTAATTGTTTAAGACATTACAGTGTGCCTAGCTGCTTATTTATGATTCTGCGACATGTTTTACTTTGTTCTACACTTACTTTTGGTGGAAAAGTTTAAATTTCATACTGCAAAGAAACATGGCTCTCCAATGCGCACCATGTATCTGCCTAACATTTGTTCATAGAAAATATTGATGTTGCAGATCTGTACTTTGGAGACTTGAGCGACAATCATAGGCCTACTGGCGAGTGAAATTTGGTGAGTAGATATTTAGTCACGGTCGCCAAATAGCTTGTACTTTTAAAAATATTTGTCGAGGCCTGAAAACTTTCAAAACATGATTTCTCATGGTAGAAATCATGGATAGTTTTCATACATGGTATATGGATTTGCCATAATGAGTACAAGAATCCTATTGCTTGTGAGGTCAAATCTCCTATAGGTCACCAGAGGTCAAACTCTGAAAAACCTTTCACATGATATCTAACGATGGAAATCGTGGATACCTCTAATACTTGGTGTGTGGATTCATAACATTGAGGTCAATACCCCTATTGTTTTTGATGAAGGTGTGTATAGCCACGTACAGTAGACTGACCTGTGTTTATCATACCATAGTGTTATTGTAACAGCTAGTTCTGGTTATACTAACAAGAAGAAGTCTAGTGCATTGAAGTCATCGAAACATCAATGCATTTTGCTTTCTGGTTTTCAACGTTCAGTTGTAAGAATTTCATTTGTTTCATAGTATACTGAAACATGAACTAATTTGTCTACTTTTCGAGGTTGCCAATCTGCTCAATTTTGGTGTGTTTGTATTCATTATTATCACCTCTAGCCAGCCACACCTGTCAAAATGTTATAATTTTGTCAGCCAAAATATGAAACGCTGAAGAGAAACTCACAATTTATAGGCCCTCGATCGATAAACAGGGGGAGGACTCATCGGACATCGCTTTATCTTTATACAACAATGTGAACATACAGCCTATTTCTTCATACGATACAAGGAAATATTTATTTGTAGAAGGCTTACATAGTTCCACATCCGAAAAAAAAACGCGTTTAATTCGCCTAAAACGGACGGTGCAATTACGGACAGAAACGTCATCGTCTTTTGACGTCTATCATTGTACTCTAGGAATGAGTGGTTGGGTTTCATTGTAGGGTCAGGTGCTGTAGCATGTACGTTTACATGGTTGTATAATGTAGTAGGGGTGGGGTCGACGTGTTAATGAGGGCTTCAAAGTGCAGTGCGAACTCTTCCTGAACGTGAACCAACGGACTTCAAATTTGGTGGGAGTGCGTTGGCATGGGATGTAGTGCTTCCGTTACATAAGAAATCATAGCAACAGAGGCCAAAGGTCAAACAACCAAAACAGCATTTTGACCATATCGCGCATACCAAACTGATAAAATGAACGAAACCCTCATACTCATGTGGGAAATCAAATTCTATAAGTTTAAATCATGTAAAACACCAAATGTAACGTGATCAAAGAGGTTAAAAGCCAAACTTGGCAAAGTTGTGCGACAAAGTGCTTCGAGAACAACTTCCAAGCCATGAGGCCTATGGACTTCAAACATTTTGCAAAGTTTTATAAACATTCAAGCCACAAAATGAAAAAACAAAACATTTTTATCATTATGTCCAAATATTGTATTCCATTTGCTTTTACAAGGCGCGAGAGGAAGAACTTAAATTAACTTGTTATGCTGTATTTAATTAAAAGTATTAAACCTATGTTTTCTCCCATTCAACCTCTACTTTGGCAGCAGGAGGACATTGTTTAGATATGAAAAACGCCAATATAGTTGTTTAGGAACTACCTACGAAGTTCTCTCACGTTCTTTAATATAGTACCAAATATATATCTTTGATGTAAATTCAAAGATATATACGATCAATGGTTTATCGACCGAAAGCAAACAAAATGAAAACTATATATAGAGTGTTCGATAAATAAACTTAAACAATATTTGTATATTTTCTGAGAGAGGTATGCTTGTTATCTAATGTTGTTGACATTAAATTAGGATACATGAATATGGTATGAAGAGACGTATGGCCGTTCGCAGAGTAACAAAATCCAATGCGCAAACAGCCCAAAAGGTTAACCGTTTAACTGATTACAATTAAGAATTAACCGGTTAATTGGTTAACCGTGATATGTATATCTCAGCACCGGTTGAGTCCAAGAGGCAAAACCGCAGAAGCTACAACATTTGGATACATTTCTTGTTCTATCGTAGTTATGATTAAGCAGAAAAAGTGAAGATCAGAAAGAGTAATTAAATGTCATTGATGTTTCCTGATATTTCTTGTTCCCTCGAAGCGACTTTGGAAGCCCAAAACCGATTTCAGGAAAAGGAATTAACCCTACTGTGAAATTGTAACTATACTTGGAATGTATTGCTTCCATCGTTGTTCTAGTCGTTTGAAAATCTTTTGAGGGTTAAATATCCCTCCTACTGCCTTATCCCTACCTCCCCAATGTTCCTAAGTCCATTGTACTGGGTCCAAATAACATCAACTTGTTACCGCGCGATGGCAGCAGATCAGCTCTCTTTATTCAAATGAGTATATGAACTAGCGGTTTAATATTTAAGGTGTTTTTGATTCGATACTCCGCATTTTCTTTGTCCACGTTGTTCTTCAATTACTCGTCCGTTCATTTCTTTAAAACCACGCTGAATTCTGCAAGTATAATTTGAGACCGACCTGTGATTTTCATAAGGGTGTGAGGCCCTGTAGGTTACATTCACACAGTGATGTGCCATCTAAGATTTCATTTACTGAATCTTATTGGATGGTTGTCATAGGAACATATAGCAGACCAAGTGCTGGCCTACATAGCATTCATATACCTGGTTTATCAATCGATATCCCTTAACGATTATTCACGTTTATTATTACTTAGTTTGCCATATATAGTATGGTACCTGATAAGAACTGCTACATAATCCGGAAATACTCGACCTTGACACTGATACACACATTACCGGACCCAAATTCTCTATGCATTGATACCAAGATATAGAACAGCATATAGAGTTCTGCCAAATAAACTGACAAATCGCCCTGTACAGGAGAAATAGTCGACTAAATCCGCACATTTGCACTAAGTTAAGTCAGAGATTCTTGCATGGTTAGAATGTGACATTCAACTTTATGGGGTTTCTCCGAGGAAAAATGAGGTTAAATGGTGCATTCTGAGTCAAACTTATACCATAACTAATGTTTTTGGTTTCGATGATAATCTTAACCTATGCAGTCATGCTGGCGAATGAGTGCGTGTGTGCGCGTGTGAGGGCGTGTATGCGCGTGTGTGCGCGTGTGTGCGTGTGACGCCTCGCTTGTAAACATGATATCTCACAGCTTAGACCAATCTCATATTTGGTGAGTAGGTAAACCACTTTGAGTAGAAGAAAACTATTGTTTATAGAGAAGGTCAAAAGTCATTTGGAGTCACCATGGGTCAAATATTGTTAGTAGTCTATACCGGCGGCTAGTTATATACTCTACTGTGTGGGGATGCCTGCGCACAACCAAGCCGTGGTGATATCGATGTTTAATAAGCTTTTTAATTGGTTGATAAATTAATATATGAACCCAACATATTAACGAATGCCTTTAAAACACATTACGTACTTCGTAAGCTTAAACCGTTCCCTGTAATTAATTGTAATTTTATATTTTAAATGATGCTTTCGCTGTTTTTATATGCTCCGTGAAGTTTGTGAACAATCTCCGCACATGAAAACCTCCCGTACATAATGCACATGCAGCTAGCGAACCATTTTACACAGTTAATTCTCATTGAGATTGTTCATTGATACACTCTAAATAGGCAACATTTAAGTTTCGTAAACGGAGCCTGGTCATTTGTCCAACGTAACTACATCCAAACCTGAAGTTTTTATTTGGCACTGAATCCCGGCAATTGCGAAATACGACGGAAACCTTCAACAACGGAAAGATTTAGTAAAGGTATGTGATTCACAACGGTATGAACGTTGCATGTTTAAACAGCACATATTTGTAAAGCAATGACGTAGGCTTTAGCGACATGGTTAATTCAACGTAACTATCGTCGTTCATTGGCTAAAACCATCTACGGATGCCCATAAGTTATTTTCCAATTGTCAACAACCTCTCCTATGTTATCGAAGTAGGCTGGTCGGTGGGAGATACGGTAGATTATAAAACAGGTTTCCATAATTTACCTCGGTGACTCCAAGTGACCTTTGACATCCACAATAAAACCATAGGCTTCTTGTGCTGAACGTTTCCCAACTGCATACTAAATATGAGATTGGTCCAAGCTTTCATTCTTGAGATATCGTAGTTTACAAGGTTTTAACATTTGACCCCTGGTGACCCCAAATGACCTTTGACCTCTAAAATATGCTTCTTCTATTAATTGTGGTACTCCTTCACACGGTATACGAGATCGATCCAATCTTCCCTTCTTGAGATATCGTGTTTAAAAACACACATACGCACACGCATACATACTAATCCGCCTGCATGACTGGGTTACGATTATCATCGAAACCAGAAAAAGAATAGAATGAAGAGCTTAACTGCAAAAATTGTCAGTTATATGTTGTAGGGAAAGGGGAATCAGCTCTACTATAAATTTGCCGCCAATTAAGACAAAATCTACGTTAATAACAATGTACAATATTGTAATATTGTATTCTGTCAAAGTTTCTCTATGTTTATATCGAGCTTGATCTAGATATACAGTGGTGTTTGACGTAGCTTTGTTTTCGTATATAATGATTGCCAGCGCATTCAAATTTGTAGTGAATTTCATCACTAAGGATATCACTATCACATGAAAAAACATTTCATATCATGAAACAAAATGTCCTGATATCTTTCTGAAACAACATGAATATTAGTATTGGCACAATCGGACAGTGACTTATCTTTGTACGAAACTTTAACGTAACCATATATTTCTCAAATTCGTACTTTTCTTGTATATTCTATTAATTGTACACTAATTGCGAACTAATTGTAATAAATCACCTAGCCAATCCTGCTCATAAATATCCTCATGTCTTAGTTTAATTACTTTTCTTTACTTACTAATAGCCAAGTTTTGGAGATTTGGTTGTCTGTAACTTTGAAAAGGCAACTGATCAGCAATATTCCAGATATAAGACTCTCCAAGCTTTGTCAAATATGGTTTTTAAGTAAAATTGTTTGAGCTACCGTATCCATTGTTTCGTCGTGAAGGAATTTAAGAAACATACGGGACTTCTTATAGAGCCGTTTACAATTCTTCACCATTGTTCTTTCTGAAATATTTTCTACATTTATGCCTCTCTTATTCGCCATAAGCCACACAATTCGGGGTTAACTTCTTATAGTTAAAGAATTTGTTTGCAATGCCTTCAGTAAAAGGCTTCAACTTTATTAAAACAACATCTCACAACCAATAATTTAAGATAAGGACCAGGAGCTGATCAAGCAACTGTGTCTGTAAATCCAATGGTAAGTTAAATTTTGTATATTATTAATATACTATATTTGTATAAGGCTCGTCCAGCTTGAGTAATAGACTTAACTAAATGCCTCGGTAAACCTATTGTCGTAAAGCGTAGATAGAAATAGGTCGTAGGACAAAGTAGGAAAAATGGCTTACAAGTTCATCTCTGATGCAAAATTACTCGATCTACATGAAAATCTTAGGTTTTTGTTGATAACACATTGTATTCCCCCAATTTAATTGTTCTCAAGTGTGAAAGTTGCATATTAATGTTTTACTGGACAAAATGGCGGCCGTTTTTTTTTTAAGTGTACAAAATGCAAAATATTTATAATTGTACACATTTTTTTCAGGGACAGAATCCATCCATATTGGAAAACCATGTAAAAAGATCTTGGTACAGATACACCATTTATTTGTTATGAATGTACAAGTCTTCTCAATGTCACAAAATAGCAAGAATATCAAATAAGGACGTTGTTTGTGGCAGTATTACTCCCAATGACACTTTAAAAATGATTAAGTTAAAAATATGTTGTGATTTACCTTTTCACAACAGCAAAATGTAATTAAGACCACCTTGCCAACCCCTTCCACACCCCACCCCCATCATAGTCAGCTGCAAGGTGCAGTATTCTATTCCATTTATTTGTAGTAAACGATGATAACGAAAATGGATGCATACATTTATCTCACACCAAAACTAAATATTGTTTACACAAAATGGTGGAAGAGAAGCTTACAAATATATCTCAACATTACTGGACTTAAAAAGCATGAACACAACATTTTGTCAAGATTATTGAAAGACAATAAATAATTCACTTTAAGTTTGTACAACTTCAAACTTTTAAGTTTTCCTGATTGAATCAACAGCCCCCTCCGCCCCCCCCCCAAATAATTGTGTTCTCCTTTACTATCTCATCTTACATATAATCTAAAACAAAACTGTTATTGGAACAACAGAACAGTTATGAACATAGAATTTTGACTTCCTACATGCACATTTCACAACACTTTCAGGTGCAAGGGAACGGACCATCCAGTCAATAGCAAGGTTATCATGAACCACCCTCGACCCTCCCCGACCGGCTGGTATCTTGTTTCGGAAGTATTCTAGCACCAATTAACATATTTATAAGATACGCAAACCTGCTTCATTCATAGAAAACAATTGAGTGCAATGATGTTAACAAATCATCTGAGACATTAATCTCATCGAGAGATGAAAGGCTTTACCAAACGTAGGTGCAGTGACTCAACTATTCAACAGTCCAATTAGTTGATCTGACCCAATCATATGACGCACTTCCTAGTAAGGGAGAGATACCTTGGGACTGGGTTTTCATCCCAAAGGTAGCTTCATATCACCTGGGACACTGGGAGTAACTTCAGATGAACTAAATTCGCCTACATTCTCTATAGCGGGGACACTTCTTTCGTTTTTCATTTTGTGTTAAATTTCCAGCTTCCCCAGATCATTTTGCCTTTTCACTTCCTCCTTTGTTCATACACCTACTAAATCTTTAGTAACCACAGCAAATCAGCATAAATTGATCACGGTTATGTGTCTCGTCTCCACAAGAATTAATACGATAGAACGTCTGCCGTAAAAGTAGCATCAGTAGGCCAAAAAATTACCAAAATTATACGCTTTCATCTAAAAAACATTTAAAATAAGACTACATGCTTTAGACCTAATAGTTCTGTTTCACTTCCAGACCCAAACTAGGCCAAGCCCCATCCCACAAGCACCTGTTCCAGTACCTAAGTTAGTACTTGTAGTGCTAGTAACTTGACAGTCCAGCTATAGGCATAGCCCATGATATACATAATTCATGAAGGCTAAGTTAGCGTTCGTGAACCAAGCACTTTACACAAGGACTCTACTAAATTAATGTATGGCCTAATGTTATGTAAGTACAAAAGACAAACATTTTGGTCAATGTAACGTAAGCTACACGTGTACATTGTAGAATGAACAGAAAATGAAATCTCTGGATATTTTCCATTTCTTTCTGGTTTGGAATACCTCTGTAACGTTATAAACTTCAATATTTCGGTGAGGATGTAGACGTATCATCGGCCTCGGCAATGCTAACGTTAACCTACAGAGTGAAGCTGAGGTGAAGCAGATTTTCTGCATTCAGCGTTAAAATTGTCTTTGCCAATTCTCCCCGTTTGCCGCCTATAATTTATATTCCTCAACGCAGATGTGTATCTTGACATTTATGGTTTCAGTCACTTCCCAAACGATATTTCAGAGACGTGAAGAACACATTTTAATTTGTTGCGTTGTCATCAGGCTGTCCCGGCAGCGTTTTTTTTTCTGGTAGTACAGCGAGGGGAAAGCATGAATTATTCATACTCTTACAGAAATATCCCAGCCAATCGCAAAAAAACTTGAGGTCTTGGTGAAATATCCACGTTGAGAAATGAATTATTCATTTGTCACTTGTAATAGAGTTAA
>JAAAKB020256435.1:0-10444 GCA_010014835.2 Apostichopus leukothele | reverse complement strand
AACTATTGCGGTGAATTTGACAATGCTGGAGCCATGATGAGTGTGGACGAAACATTAATGTGCTCTTTCCAGGTAAGCTTGTCATTATCTTGTACAAGTAGTTGATAATTAGCCTGTCACAGTGTAAGATACGCTTGAGTGGTGGTACTTGGAATGACTACGTTAAATTATTGACATGAAATAAAACTTGCAAAACAAAGGGCCCATCTTGTGATGTAATAATTGCTGGCTGAGGAAGGGGGGGGGGGGTTAATTCAGAAATGTCTAATTCTGTGATGAAGGCAACAGAAATGTATGGAGTGAGTGTGTGTGTTTGCATGTGACATATATTGACTTGTAAACACGAAAATGTACCATGTGTAACTTGGGTGAACTTCATAATTAGTACATAGATGCCCCCTTATTGAGTTTATGGTGACTTTTGCAATTGGTGGAGGTTAAAGGTCAGTTGAGGTCACCAGTGACCAATACATGAAAACCTTGTAAGCAAACTTACTAAATATCTCAAAACATTTTATTTTGGGTGGTAGGTTCTCCTTAATAGTTACTTGCTTTAAAATTTTGGATGGAGGTTAAAGATCATTTCAGGTCAACAGTGGTCAAACTCTGTTAACACCAGAAACCCAGCTTCAATGTCAGAGTTTGACCAATGTGTAATGTGATGTATGTAATTAGTTTTAGGGAAATTGTCGATGTGAGAAAGTTGTCAAAATATTTGGTGATGAATTTGATAAAGCCATGTAGCTCTCATTTGTTTCCTAACAGTTGTTAAAGGGCTTTGGTGGCAGAATTGATTTGTTAGCTCCTATAGGTGAAAAAAAATGTCCATGGCTTGACCAAGCAAGGTGGATGTTGAGAAATTTGGCATTGATGTTGCACAATCCGTAACAGCTTTTTCACGAGCGAGTTTACTTCTGGAATGGTAAAGGGAGATGGAACTCTCAAATTCTGATGTTCTGGTTCTCACTTCTGATTCATTTTATTACTAAGGTGCTCTATCAATCAGGTGACTGGATGACAAATTGTAAAGCAAGGGAATCATTTATTTTATCTTTCTTGATCTCTCTTCAAAATAGATTTTGAAGCCAGCAGAGAAGAAGAAGCTTATGTATGGTGTTAATTCTGGATCCCGTCCTGTGACGCCACCCAGGAACCAACCCAAATCCAAAAACAAGAGCAAGTAAACTCTAACATAGGCATACAAGAGAAAGAACCAAATCTTCAAGACTGGTGGTTAGACTGGTATGCGACTTCTGATTCAATATTGCACCCGCAGATCACCTACGGTTTAATAGGATAGATTATTGGAAGTTAACCAACCACCAAATATGTACAATGGCCAAAACCTGCTTTTTAACCTTTAAGCACGATAACCATTTATTGGGACCCTGTTTTTTCTTTTTCTTTTTTGTACAATGTTTCCTCTCGTGTAGAGTTAGGTTACGGGTCAGTGGGAAGAGAGGTGGCACGGGTCTCCTGCGGAAATAATTTCAATTTATTTATCCCGGTATAAATATCAAAAATATTTATAAATAGGAGTAATAAACTACAATATTTAAACAATGTAATATACAAAATGTGATGTAGCTTTCAATGGGACCTGATTGATTCCATATCAAATTGTTGGAAAGCGCGGATATCAATGCAACATTTTGAGCATTTTCGTAGAATTTAGAATTCCATTTCGTTCTAGCTATTCTACTAGAAGGGATGTGTTTTGGTCTAAATTTGATGGTTCCCATGGTTACAATGTCAAAGAGTGCGTATTGTCTGCCAGTAACCAGTGATAGCTGTCTGCCAATAACCAGTGATAGCCGCTTTAAGGTCAACTTGATTGTATACTCACACGAGCCACTGCCAGCAAACATTGGTGAGCTGCACGATGATAATGAAGTTTTTTCTTTTTTGGTAACTTGCCGTAGACAGGCAAGAAACCTTTGCATAGTTGGTGTGTTTGTGTGTATGTGACACCCTAGCTTGTAAACAGGATATCTCATCATAGGTAACATCTGCAGTTCTCACATCTGGCATGTGGCTTCCCCATAATTAGTATGAGAACCGTATTGTTTTGGATGGAGGTCAAGCTCATTTGGGGTCAGCAGAGAGCAAAATGTGAAATCTCAAAATGCTGTTTCTCCAGAACCTGAACATCAAATGAGCTCATATGTGCATGGCATGATCGCCTTGTATAATGCAAAATACAATTCACACAATTTGGTGTGAAAGGTCATTTAAGGTCATCAGAGTTCAAACTCTGAACACCTTGTAAGCACAATATCTCAAGATAGGAAATTTCATGAGATTTCATATTTGACAAATAATGAGTACAAGACCACTAATGTTTAACTGTTAATGACAGTCATGTGCCATTTATTGGCCTAGCCTCTAGCGGTTGACTTAGATTGGGAATCTTGGATGAGAGAAATGGTTTCATAATCTTAATAAGAATTGAATGTTTGATAATTATGAGAAAGATCATCTAAATTTGTCCCCCATTAAATCAAGATTATTTTCTCGCGGTTGCATTTTGCCCTTGTGGCTGCAGTTTGTGATTTGACAAGCCATAACTATGAGATGTATGGATTCAAAGTTATTTGGCTACAGCTATCCATCTCTCTGTCTCTGATGAGTGTGAAATTCTTCACTGGTTGCATGTGTCATCGTCACAATCAGTGCATTGAGTATTAGGAATTTACAATGGTGGCATCACAATCATCACTTCTGAGTTAAAGTTTTAAGATGTCTAAGAGAGGGCTTTGTGTAAAGCACCACTACAGAGGGTGCTGTCCACTGCCTGACTGAGGGCACTATCCATCTTTATTAGGGTCAGGTTTACTATCAATGAGAATGTCCTGTAGTATCCTGTTGTGATCATATGCATTTCTGGTACCTTTTATCAAATCAAGTGGCCATGTGATGAATGTATTAACTTGCTTCATTTTCCATTTACTGCATGTTGCTTTCTGTGCACTTTTAATGATAATATTTGGATATCTGGGTGACTGGGGCATGTAAACCTTGCTCAATTAAACATTCACAAACTCCAAGGCAGACCCATTGTCACAGAAAACCCATCCGAGGTAGTTTAAGGCAATGTACTATGAATTGAACTATATTTTGGAAACTGTTTTTTTTTTCTTTTTATAAAAGATTTCTAATGAATATAACTATTCTGTATGTTTAAGGGTCAGGCATTAGTAGTATGGTGTTGCTATATGTGAATGGGGATGCAGACACTTTGTGAATCACTTTCATTTGTTTATGATAGCTTTAGACATGCAAATGACATCCAAGAATTGGAAAATATATATATTGTATCATGAATGTAGACGCACACCTTTAAGAGGTATGTATTGGACATTTCCGTTTGTTGTCCTTTTAAGATGCCATAAAATTTCTTCCAGCTTTTGTTGTGATGTTGCTCTACACCAACCAAGGATCCGAAAGGAAAAATATTTGTAATGATTTCAGGCTTAAATGTAGGGTAACCTCACATCATCAGCTAACTTCACTTGATCAAAAAACGAGACCAACTCTCACTAAAGACTATTTTTCAAAGTTGATAATAATGTTTGTAATTTTTTTCTTTTTCTTCTTTTCGTTCTTGAAGATTGCGGTATTTGTATAGTTTGTTCCTTATATGTCCAGTTTTTCATGTTTTTTTAAAATTATTTTTTGGGCCTATTTTGTAATTCACATGGTACATAGTTTGTTATTAATCATTGTGCAGTGGCAGTCGGTAGTTTCAAGGTACCTTTGAAGATGCACAATTTATGCTTCTCTACGTGAAGAAGCCGAAATATTAGTAAAAAAGTTCAAACATATTGCTTGCAAATTTCCCCCTGTAAAATGACTACTTAACTCAGTGTGGTTAGAAGAGAACAAGAAAGACTTGGAACAAGCATTGGGCAATTTTAATAAGGAGATACTATTGGCAATACTGGTTTGCCTCTAATCTGGTCAGTTGAAACGCTGGAGAGCAGGCATATCTTATAGTTGTCGAGATATTGAAGAAACGGTTGGGGCTGCCACTGTACATATCTTCATGATTATCACTATCTTTATATATCTGAGTTAAAGAATGGGATTAGTTTGAAATGGTGCTGTTATGGTAGAAATTTGTACTCTGGTTCAAAGAGGCATTTCCTTGTTACTTATATCCCATCACTGACTTCATAATGCAAACTGGCAGGGGCTGCCAGATGCCAAATAGCTTCTGTCCTTGGCAATGAACTTTCTTATCAATAAATCCAAATGCTACACTGTTGGTTCTTTGCAAATGATACAACATTATTTTCATAACCTGGAAACCAATTTGGTTCATGTGAAGAGGATGATCTTTAAGGTTAAGAAACAAGTTTTCACATGTAGTCACCCAGCTGCAGCTTATTGGGCTGGTTTAATAAGTGTTTAGCAATTTTTTTTGTGTACAATAATAATAAAATGTAGAAAAGAATGATCTGTTTTGTGAGTTATTAGTGTCATGCTTTTATTTGTCATTTCAAGAAGTAGTTTAGGCACAAAATGAAGGTTGATATGTCGTTGATTTTTGATATTTCTGAAATCACTGCTATCAGTCCAGGTAGTCAGTATTTCTACGACACTTCAATGGTTTAAAGAATCGACACTTTAACATCTGCGGCTCATCATTTAAAGTGACTGGACTACTTATTCTATCAAACCAAAAGGTAAGTTCCTCGGATGCAGCACAAAACTCACTAGGCAACCAAAATCATTAAAACTTGACCTCAAATAAGATGTTTACAATCCATAATAAATATGTCAGGGACTATATGACATTGATTGTTATCAAAGGATGCTCTGTTGTCTGTATTAACATTTACTGATTCAGTTATTTGTATTTATAGAACAACATATAAACACTGACATGTAAGTGTGAACTGAGCAGCTGAAATCTTCATCAACTTGGCTGTCTTCAAGGAGAATTACAGAGTTGAATATCTTGAAACACCCAGAATTAGCTATAGAATCATTATTAGTACTCAGTTGTTCCATTTCATCTTGTCAATTCTGTCTAATCATCCAGATAACCATTCAGTTGAGTACACTTGTCATTTCTTAGCCTAGTTTCAAAATTACTTCCAAGGTACAAGTCAACAAAGATAGAGCTTGGGCATGAAAACCAAATGACTTGATCCACTCTCAGCTCCAGTAATCTTACAATTAGAGTTTGAGACTTGAACTGTGTGATCATGACCATGTCAAGGAACAAGTCCTTTGAAAAGGGAATACATAATACACATGATAAAGATAACTTTCACAGTATTAGTAGATCGGTGCTCCAAACGTTGAACTTGTGTGGTTCATTTATAGTCTTGTAACATCCTTGAAGCTATTTTGGCAGATCACTTCCAAATGGGTAGTAAGATAGATTGTATCGTTTGAACTCGCTCCAGTGTCTTACTTCACAACTTGACATTTAACTTGGTATTTACCTGAAAATGTTACCAGGTTTGAAGTTCAATCTGGTTTGAAGCTCAATCTGGCAGTTACTAAGATAAAATATTAACTGTTTTGTTGACCTGTTCTCGACCAGCTAGAGGGCCAAATCACCTCTGAGAGTTTCACTGTACTTATTATATAACTTTGGAAGTAGCTACAACTCAGGAGAACTTATTAAAAGCCTGTAAACCCACCCAGATGCTCACGTAAGATTAACTGAATTGTTGATACCATGTGCACATTTCTGGGGAAATCCAGACAATGTAATTACTGAACTCAACGTATTATTCCATCAAACTGCTTTCAGACACTTAAGAGCAGTCTACAACAGAAACTGAACATTCGTGTTCAAGCATAATTGAGACAAATTCTGTTTTACTGTAAAATAATCAGAAATTTGTACAAATTGCCTTAAATGCAACAGATCTACAAAACAAATTGCTGTACCTTATTCTTGCAACCATATTCTGCTTATAAAATGTCTAAAAAATGAAAAATCAACCAAAGTCAAATTTTTTTTGTGGTCCTTTTCCTTATATTGACATTTTAGAATACTAGCAATTGCTTCTTACCATACAAATTTTACATCATATTTTCCCATTATAGTCCATCTTACTATAGTTGATCAAACCTCCTGTTTCATTGACATGATTAGCTTTACCATCTAATCTACACAATTACCATTGCCCTGGATATATTGCCAAACAAGGCCATATATCACTAAGTCTCGGAGAGTTCACCACATGAAACAAAAAGGCCCAGAAAGAAATTTGAAACAGACAGCTCTGCGCAGAATTTCAGCATTTAAAAAGAAAGATAAACACATTGTGTGATTACTTTTCGATTTTGTGCTTTTATTACCTGACTGGACCCCTTTCAGAGAACCAGATCTCATCTTTAAATTATAAACAAGTATAAAGGATCAAAGTCAACAAAGATTGTAGAACAACTGGTGACTTTGCCTCCTCTTATATTTATAAAAGGTATTCAGGATTGTGACAATGAATCCGAAACAGTACATTGATATGATTGGGTCAAAGTGAACTTAATAATGAAAAGGTCACCTACCCTGGAGACTTTAAATAATATCACACTTATTACTGTTAGATCGTACAGAATGGTACCAAGTTAAAACTCTTAATCCATTTATAAGGCACATCATTTCTCTCATTTAAATGAATGTCCATGTCATATATCCAAGAAACATAGATCAGAACTTGCGGTAGTTTATATGTTACATTATACCTGTTAATCATGTTACATTATACGTGTTACATTTATTAGTATACCCTATTCAGATGTACTAGAAGTAAAACAAAGGACAGACTGAACTTTTAATAATTTGATATTCTATTCAAGGAATACAAAGAACAGTTTGAGTGCTCCTTGTTGAGTTTCTAAGTAGAGGTTAAAGGTCATCAAAATTGGCCCCTAACTGTTAGCATGCTGGAACTTTGAAAAGTACTTTCCTGGCTGTTCTGAATCTCCAAATTATTTCCGGACATGTGTTGACTCAGTGTGTGGCTGGCAGTAAATGCTTGTTGAAGTTGATAAATGAGTGACCATTATTAGACTTCTAGCATATTTGGTGTCAATACTGATGACCTTTAAGCTGAAGGGTAATAAGAGTGGTTAAAGGTTTGCTCAGTTGTCTGGTCTTGACTTCTGCATCTGACTCTAGTGTGGCTTCTCAGCCTTTCTCCCCTTGGCCCTCATCTTTGTCTATTCTCTGTGGCACTCCATCCTTGGCCCTCTTCCACAGCTATTTTCTGTGGCACTACTTTACTACTTTATCCCTGTCCCACGGCTATGCTAATGCACGCAGTATAACAGACAAAGATGAACTGCACTTAACCCTTAAGCTGGATGAACAGTACGCCGAATGAACGCGACCCTACTTAACTCAACCGTTGAGACCTAGCTTTCGATAGATGTTAAGATCCGTAATGGTACAACTGACTCTCGCACACTGAACAAGTGGTGAGTGCACACAACCAATGTTTCCTGTTAACGACTGCTATACGTTCAGGGGCCACAAGCAAAAATTGTTTTCCTGTGATTCTTACCTAAGTAAAAGCCTGCCGATTGCCAGTCGGGAAATGCTACATGTTGAGCTTCCCAGACTAAAGCCGATGTGATTTAAACCTGGCAAAATCTTGATCAGTTATAGTCTTAAGCACAAACACACACACACTGCCCAGATATTAATGAATCTTTGTGTAACGAATGTCCAGTATAGTCTCAAGCAAAAACACATACATTACCCAGATATTCATGAATCAATGTGTTACGAATGTCCAGTATAGTATTATGCACACACACACTGCCCAGATATTAATGAATCTATGTGCACAACTGTCCAGTATAGTCTTAAGCACACACACTACCAAGAAACTCATTAATCTATGTGTTAAGAATGTCCAGCATAGTCTTAAGCACAAACACACACTGCCCAGATATTCATGAATCTATGTGCTACAACTGTCCAGTTGAGTCTGGTAGTTTTCTGTCTGGCAGTGTGCCACTGGCCTTATGTTTCATATTCTGCTCATTTATGACTTAGAAGTATGAAATTTGTACATTGAATAACCATCAAAACTGCCACAACACAGATATAACTTCCCATGTTTACATATACATTATCACTTGGCACTTAAGACCTGACAAACTCTCAACAAGGAATGCTCATATTTTCCAATATTTTCCAATACTAGCACAATCTTCAATCCTAACAAAGTTAAGCAGATCCTCTAACCATTTGTATATCATTACCTTCATAAGTATTCATTCAATTTGGTAATTGTCGTAACAGACCATAAATGTTGTGACTTGAAAGGTTAAACAGACAATGTAAGGCAGGAAATGAAAACCAGTTCTTCTGCTCTGTTCACTGATGACACGGATTTCCAAACACTACGTCGTGTACTCTCTACTTCGGCAGAACAGCACAATTGTTCCATGAGGAGTGATTACATCCTTCACTTTCCACCAATCACAAAGCAGTTAGCCTGTGCATCATCTTCCTTCTCCTCATTTACTCCATCATCATTATCATCGACACTGTCATTGCTGTCTGAATCCTTTTGTTCACCTGTAGCAACAAGATATAATTTCAGCTTGTGACATGATTCCAAAACACATTTCTTTACCAAAATTTGACCAAGGTACAGTCTGAGTATGAAATATCCTCAGTGATGTCACTGAACTGGTACACTACCAGCAAACCATATCCATAACATTGGGAGTGTAGTCATGTGATCAGAAAACACATGCAAGAAGAATGACAAACCAAATTGAAATTAAAGGAAGTCAAAATGGATAGCAACAAACATTTCAGAAACAACTGAGGAGGAGAGCTTTGAGAGTGAAGCTTTTGAACTAAAGTTTTCTCTGTTTTAGAGTGCTTACATACACTTTTCTATACCCCACTCCACTCCCATGCCCCCCCCCCAATCCCCCACTTCTAAAGAAATAAAAACAAAAGGGAAAAAAAACAACTGTCTCATTAATCTGTCAATTATTACCTTCTTCCTCTTTCTGCATCTTTTGTTTCTTAGCCAGTTGTTTCTGTTTCCTTCTCTGTCTGTAAAAATAAAAATAAAAAATAAATAAATAGAAAACAATATCATTAACTGTAAACAAACTTTGAAACCAAAGAGGAAAAGGTCCCACTGAGCTTAGCTTTGCAGAAAAGTCTTCAAATTGTGATTTGTCTGACTGGCAATACTAATCTTTGACATTCTCACTGGTATTCAGTCTTTTCATTGGGGCTAAGTTTTGTTTGCTTTGAGTGGCAGGGGTGGGAGAGCTGGGGGGGGGGGCTGTTACAGAGGCAATAGAGTCTGACTGATAAGTGGCT
The DNA here is from genome assembly GCA_010014835.2 of Apostichopus leukothele. NCBI lineage: Eukaryota > Metazoa > Echinodermata > Holothuroidea > Aspidochirotida > Stichopodidae > Apostichopus > Apostichopus leukothele. The sequence continues at coordinate 1,122 of JAAAKB020256435.1, read as the reverse complement.
TATCAATGAGACTTGGTACAAATATGGAAATATGGGTACACTATGGGCAATCAATTAACAGTGATATATTGCTGATAATGGGGCTCTCCAGCATTTCATCGGAGGGCGCGATCATTCATGTCACAATGTGTGTCAGCTGTGCTCTTTACTGAACCAAAGTAACTGAGAACATTGTAGTATGAACGCACCAGGTGATCTTGTATACAGACACACTGGGTGAGCTTGCATGCAGACACACTGGGTGATCTTGCATACAGACACACTGGGTGATTGACTGCTGAAACCATCGTAGTATGAACGCACCAGGTGATCTTGCATACAGACACACTGGGTGATTTTGCATACAGACACACTGGGTGATCTTGCATACAGACACACTGGGTGATCTTGCATACAGACACACTGGGTGATTGACTGCTGAACCATCGTAGTATGAAAACTAGGTGTTATTGCATACAGACACACTGGGTGACTGACTGATTCAAGGTTCCACTTCATACATTAACTTACTTCATTCTGCAATTAAAAATAATTTGTTCCCTTCTCCTCTGATTACAAAAATTATGGTAATATATGCCAACACCTCCCCCCCCCTGTACACACACTTGGTTCCTGTGTTGTCCTATATAATATATGTCCTGATACAATGGCATAGGCCCACTATATGACAATGTACAGTCATGGAAATTTATATTTTATAAATCACTGCTCAAAACTACAAAGTTTCTAATTAATGAAACTGACGTCTGGCAATTAATACCAAATTATTGCCTACATATTCATATTGCCTACATGTTCATATTGCCTACATGTTCATATTGCCTAAATATTCATATTGCCTACATATTCATATTACCTACATATTCATGTTAAAAACCAGAAAGCCAGTTAGCTTTGTGACTCCTTGCCATACAATTTGCTCAAAATTCCACATACAACTATCTGACTAATGTAGAGCAAGTGACAAGTGACAGTAGACCAGAAAAGATTTGTAGCAATCCCTTGTGGGCATCAACCATGTCATACATTAATGTGGATTTTACAGCATTGAAAAAACCAAAATGTTTCACTATCCAGAAGAAACTGTCTTTCTATGTAAAATATAGACACATTTTACCAATT
>JAAAKB020256424.1:0-10444 GCA_010014835.2 Apostichopus leukothele | reverse complement strand
TGACTTGCGCGACCAAACCAGACTAAAATGTTTAAAGTTAAAATACTTTCAATAATAGCACGATAAAAATCAATTAAAATATTCTGACTGACACGATTTTAGAGCTCGCAAAAAGAATAGTCTCTGTCGTCCCTTTTTCAGTATCTTATCAGTATTTGTGTTCCATGACAAGTTGTCCATAATAAACGTGCCTAGCAACTTAAATCCTCTATGCTGTTTTGATCAAGGGGCAGTGATCTCGTTTTGTTGGGTCTCGTCATCGTTTCCCCAAAACGTCCATGTAAGCCGAAATTGACCAAAATCCAATACCTACCACGTTTCATATTCAAATAATAAACTTTCACTAATTGTTTTATTTAAAACCAACAGATGGTCATCAAATCTTTGACAATAAACGGGGCGTGTCCAATAAAACTGTGCAGCTGCTTACCAAAGATCGAGGAGAGACTGGTCATCTACAACGTTTCTTTTACAGAGATAGATTTCATAGCCGTCATTAGAACTCTATCACAACAGAAGATAACAGTAGAGTAAGCTAAATCTTATTTTCATTATTTCTTAATGTTATTGACTTTCAAATTATATAATTGTGTACACATTTTCTACGCTCCTTGACTTCAGCGAGGTTTATTCTTCAAAAATAAAAGGGTGAAATAAATGAGTAGTTAGTGTATTTGTTATATTAATTCTATAACAGTCAGTTACTTTACGGTTTGAATAAATGCGATCACATTGTGCACTTTAAATTGAACGCAATCCATTGATTGTTTTCAAAGCTATTATTGTTGCACACATGTACTTACATTATCTCTGTCACGTAAGACTATATCAGAAAGCCAGCTAGCATTACAAAAACAACACGTAAATGTGAAACAGGCTTCATTTTTCATTTTAATTATTGATTTCCAAATCTTGACCCAAATTGTCTGGTAACGCTTTTACGTTCTATATCAATTCAAGCGTTCGTCATCGTTGAACATTTTGTTTAATATTAATAGAGCTAAGTACAATTCAAAGAAAATACCTCATTTATAATTAGTCCCTTTTCTTTATTAAAAATAAACATATTTTTAAACATATTTTTTAACTTTTCTATGCAAGGTTTCATGATAGCGAGGTCCCAGAGACATTTCCTGTGATTAAATTACTGGATAACTATTCAACGACAAACCTATCAGGTATACATTTTAAGCTTCATCTTAAGCTTAATATTCATAAAATACTTTCTAAATAGGTAAAAGTTAATCTCTGTATTGCCAGTAATTTTCTGTTACTCCAAAGCGTTTATGGTAATCAATTGGACTTTCGAAAGTTGAAAGTTTTTACTTAAATGAAATGGCAGTTAACGACTTAGGCAAACGAATATGTGTATCTTTTATATAGCAATTAGTTGGAAAATCCAGAAGAGTGATTAAACTTCCAGCCTCCTCTGGGATTTGAACCCGACCCTCTCATTTTATATGAGGACACCATGACCAACTATGGACACTGATTGTGGGTCGAGAGGTTCCAAACAGTGAGGAAGTTTGCAACATGCAGATGCCATGATTATCTTCCTATAAGGTTTGTTTGACGGATTTGTTGACTTTCACTTCCAGTTTTCCGCTATAAAGGGGAAGAAAATCCTAAAAAACTGTCTTGGAAAGAAGGAGTGTGGAAAAAGTGGACGAATGAAGAAGACATTCATCCCAACGTGGAGGAGAACAGGCCAAAAAACAAGACAACGACCGAGCGGAAGATTACCATCACTAAACAGGAAATGAAATTAGATTAATTGTGAGCTTCTCCCGATTAAAAGATAAAGTTTCACCAGCCACTGTTCCTTTTACACTGATTAAGAGATTTCAGTTTGGCGGTCGACAAAGATGATAGACAAAGATGTATACAAGCAATTGCTTGCTTTAAAGAATAAAATACTGCGACTATATTTAACATAAAAACAACAACAATTTGATGATTACTTAAAAATGTATAAACGTGGTGAGTCGAGTATTAAAAATAAAGAAATAAAACAATCACACATTCAATCCTCGTATACCTTGATCCAGTAACGAATAATACATTATACAATTCAGATAAGAAGATCTAAGTATACAAAATCTGAATTAATCGTTAACTAACGTTTAATGTAAAATACGTACCGTTTAGTCATACATTGAACCAGAATTGCAACGTAGTAACCGTTTCCTGTGTAAGGGAAATATATTGCAACCGTTTAAGTTTATCAAAATTTTAGTTGATGTAAAATGAACATGTATTTGCAGTAGCGTAGCTTTTACGTGATTTTCGTGAATCGTTCTTGTTGATTCTGATTTATGATAGGTAGTGGGTACAGTAAACAGCTTTGTTGTGAGATATTTCACCGATGTATATATCAATAAATTTACACGTGTTCAATAGTTGTTATTGGTTATGGTATGTAATAAGGTCAACTGTAAATATCGTAAATTAAGAGAAGCAATTGTATCATTGTATATTATGTCGACATGTATGAACAACGCGTATACTAAAAGTGTTCTTGTTGATTCTGATTTAAGATGGGTAGTGGGTACTGTAGAAAGCTTTGTTGTGAGATATTTCACCGATGTATATCACTTAACTTACACGTGTTGAGTAGTTGTTACTGGTTATGGTATGTAATAAGGTCAACTGTAAAGGTCGTAAATTAAGAGAAGCAATTGCATCATCTTATATTATGTCGACATGTATGAACAACGCGTATACTAAAAGTATTAATATCCATATTGCTTATCTTGCTTCATTGCGTATATTAATTTTTATTTAACTTCAATGATCCATTTATATAACAACCATATACCAATAAATACATAATGGAAGTTTAACGCTACTCAGAGATCTTATGAAATTCATCTAACTAGATTAAGACAACATATACCACACTTGAAAGCATGGAAATAAATAGTAAATAATTGTAAATTGGAGATTCAACTACATGATTACAACGTATTAAAGCTTCTACGTCAAAAGCAGGCAGAGCGATACTTTTTACCAACGCTGCTAAGTTTACATTGATAGAAGATTTACTATTATTGATAAATTAATACACTGAAAAATGCCTGTAGTAATTAAAACATGAACTCAGATCAAACGATATGTTTATAAGATTTTGGTGTTAATGTACATCGATTTCAAAAGTTTAAAGGTAATAGGTTTAAGCTAAACTGAAGACAATCGTGGTGTTTTTTGCATGTTGTCAGACTGCTGTTTCTTTGTTAATATACGTACCTGGTAACATAACTCTGCTGTTTTGTATTTCATTGTACTATTAACAACAAACAAATATTACTATTTTATCATGTTAAAGCCTGTCGTTCAGATTACATTTTGAATACGAAGTGACGAGAAAGAAGGGAAATACTGAATAGCTGAAACATGACATAGATGATAAATAACGTCACTACACGCTCAGAAATAAGTTAAAGTTGCTGCTGTACAAACACTGACAATAATTAAGACTTTTTTTAATATATAAAGAAAATAAACGTTTCTTCCACGAACAGCTTTAGTGTGTTTATCAACATGAATGTGTGAAAAGATAATTTCTTAGCATAATGGCGATTCCATTTGCCACAAGAGCAGAAAGGTTTTGGAATGTTATGCTTTAAATGTAAAATATCGCACGTAAGTTTGTGAAAGTGTATGTTACAGTACTATCAACTCAACTACAAGTGTCCCGGAAGTTGAAAAGTTCCCGGATACTGAATAGGTCCATACTAATGGTACTAAGTACAGGAAGGCAAGTGGCCATACAACTAGAGATATTTTTAACGACCCTCTTAATGATCCAAAGATAGTTACTGAGACCGTTTTAATTACAACTGATAAGTTAAGGTGCCTACCTTTCTAATGCATGAATTGTCTGCTTTCATAGTAGACAACTATTTGCAATTTATTTTGTAAGACCCATTTAACTTTAAGTTGCTTAAGTATGTATCACCTTGGATATGAAAATAGTACGGTAATTCACCTAGTTATACTAGTTATACCTTCATCTAATTATACTAAATTATTAACACAGATTTATCCCGGTATATGCAGGATGGAATGAATTGTTGATATGACTTAGATTATTAACTTGCTGCTAATTCTGAAATTGATAACATTTGATAAATAATAAGTTTTGTTTAATGGATATGCTTCGCACATAAAATGGTCTCAAATATTTATCAAAATTAACCAGAAGATTAAGTTGTCTGAAATATGAAACGGTGCTGTATTGAATTGCTGATAACTATTGTTTGTAGAGAAGTTTTCAATCAGAACCGATGAAAAGAACATTTTTTTTGGAAACAGCCAGTACCTATAGAAGGGCTTATTTATAAGAACCTTTTAGGTTGTTCTCCGGACAACCTTGCCTTCATATATGGTTGTCCGAAGGATTTTTTGGATTGTCCAATAAAAGCACCCAAAATATTACTGGAGTTGACATGGTACATCGTACACTTCGTTTGCACTTAAGTGACTAAATATATGCCCAGGGACTATAATGTTAGGCACGTACGTCCTGCGAATTTCCAACACTTTGATTTTTAAAATGGCGCGCCTTGCGCGACAGCCGTACTTAAGTATTACTACAAATTACAATGTATCGATTTAGCCTTGTAGGTGAGTACCGTAACGTTACGCGACGCAGGCCTAGTCTATCGGCCATGAGGACATTTTAAGACTTATTCTTAGCGACTAGTCTTACGGAGATCGACTTTGCGGAAATTTTGAACAGAACAGTACTGTACAACAGTTTTAACTCTACATCTGGGAAGCAATCTTTTAGCCAGGGATGCAAAACCTTCAAATTGCTTCCGTCCGACAAACATTCTAGGGAAACAAACCTCAAGTACACACACTCACAGCTAGGCCTCTGAAAACCATAACAAACAATTTTTTGAATGAATTTCTCTCTTCTCCAATAAACTCTTCTTTTCAAAAGAACCAAAATTCCAGTCCTTTGTACAGATGATTGAATTTGATTGAAAACAAATAATTCATAACAATCAACCGCAAGTACAGAGTTAACAACATTTCAATTACAGAGATTTTCATACTAAAAAAGGCAATGGTAATTTCCAAATTTCCTATGATTTGATTGGCTCATAGCCCTTACCATCTGCAAATATTCTGCATCTATAGTGCTCAATGAACACAAAGGAAGTTGTTTAAATACAACTACTTGTAACTCTGGAAACTAGTCTACGGCAAACTTCCAGCTTCATATTTTGTAATAACTTTGTTGTTGTATACTAGTTATATAGCTTTCATCGTTGCTTATTTTGTTCACCTTGTAGACATATCACTATAGGCTTCCATTGCGCACAAACCAATGTTTTGTCGGGGTCATTATATAAACTAGGTATTGTGAGTTCCTGTAGAGGTATTTTAAAGTGCATGTTTTCAGGGAGGACTGTAGCAAGTTTTTCTGAGCGGACGCAAACATTGTAAGCAGTTTTAACTTAAAAATCCTGGTAACAACAATAAGTGAAGAGTTATAGACATTTTATGTGGTGTATGACTCTGTTCATGATTAATCATGTTGGGTTGCGGGAATTCTCTGGTAGTGAAAATTATTTCTGTAATCGTTTCCGATCATTTCCAGAAACGGAGGGTAAGCCAAGGGTATACATCATGTACATTGCAGCAATATAAACGAACACGCGGCATGCTCACATGCACAGTATAGTATAGTACTGCATACACGTTGAGCTCCACGTGGAACGCCAAACCGACAAAAATGCATTAAATAATGATGTAACCTAAGTCAATATGTAAACACAAAGTTGCGCCACATAATGACCAAGAAAAGTCCTTATGTGGCACTAATATCACCTCCATGTAATGACCAAGAACATTTTACTTATCATGCGATCCTAACACTGCCACACAATGACCGCCAATACCGACAATATTCACAAGTCCTGATGTGGGGGATCTCGCATGTCGCCACATAAAGACTAACGCAGTTCGTGTGTTGGTTCGTTAGTCAAACACAATACATTGACTACCATTCTGATACATCACTCGCTGCGTATAGGCCTAGTACTGATAGGCTAAGTAACGTAAGTAGTCCCACCGCCTGAGATGCATGACTGAAACGAGCGGAACTCATCGCCTTGATCAACTGCTACTAATCTACACCAAATCCATTGATGCAGTAGGTGAAATTAACGTGCCTCGCAGTGGCTTTCTTTATATTTTAAGTCATTGGAACTACTGTATATATCCAATAGCAACCGTATGCGTTCGGCCAACTAGCCAAGTATTGCAATGCTACCTTATATGCTATTAAATTTCAACTACATGTACGACTTGAACATGTTTATAGTTCGTGTATTGTAGTGCTGTACGGTATCCTCACAGCAGCGTACCGTCGCCGTAATCGGCATAACCATAAATAATGTAATTGTTCGCAGAAATCAAATGGTAGCTTAATTTGAATGAAAACAATCTAAAGTCTGTGAATCATTCAATATATATTTAATTAAACATTTATCAACGAAGAGTAAAGAACCGCACTCAACACATGTCTTTACATGCTAGTTGTGATCTTTCTTGATATGGAGACACATGTAGCATTGCATGTCTTTTTTTCTGAGAGAGGAATTGTGGCTTCTCAGACGAAATGGTCGCCATTTACGTTTCGCAAAATCAGTGGGTTATATAGCTATTTATGGTTGGGTTGCACTGTGTTATTGGATGCTGCTAGTAAATGCTGAATATATTTCTGAATGGCAGTTATGCTAAGCCGGAATACAATATGCTCCCAACATTTCCTGGCTAAAAAGTAAATAACAAGAATATATTGATCATAATTCCCTTACAGTTCTGCCTTGTGGTTCATTATTGTGAGCATCGTTATATTGTGTTCACATTAGCGTTTGCAAGGATGCTCTTGCCCCTTTCCCGTCCCTTTCTCAACTGTTTTTGCTGATATCCATTGTCTTTACATATTCTTAATTATAGCTAACATATTGTTGTTTTCTATTTCAGACATCATCAGTCTTTATCATGGCTTGGTCAATTTTCGTGCTATTCATCCTTCTGGAGCAAGGTAATGAAGATGTAAAAAATGTACATGATAAGTTCATTGATTCTATATATTAGAACTAGCCCGTTTACTATACTCTTCGTTTCGTAGGATGTATTAGGGAAATTATGCACTTTCATGATGTTAACTGATACCACAATTGCATTTGATGACTTATTATCCAATGTGTAACGGTAGAAGATTAAACTACAGTCTAACCCCTATGTGTGTAAATCTCATGTTATGTCATAGAATGTTAACAATTATTGAGAGACGTTGTAATGGTTTGACATTACTTTGACATAGACCTATGTCACTTCAAGTGTAATACTAAGGCCAATAGACAAGTGACTGTTTGAAGTCTTTCATCTGATGAAAGTAGTACTATATAACGGTCGACATACTGAGATATCACTGTCACTATAAGGGGGAAGTAGACGTCAATTGGTGCATTGTGAGGCATATTTAGACAGAAAATAAGTTAATTGTTAGTTCTTAACGCAAAGTTATGTAAATATATACTATTTAGGTTGTGTTTATGTTAGGTGTGTGTATGGTGTGTGCATGTTACGTTAACATCCTTTTCGAATACACACTGTAAGTACACCCACACATCAAACACATGTAGAAGTCGAAGTGTGGCTGTTAGAAACTCTGCACTCTGTATTCATATGCTATACGTATAACGGACGTCCCGCTTTTGCTTCATTCGTGACAAATTAATATTCGCTCGATATCAGAAACATCGGTAACGGTAATGTATCCCTTGTTGTTTGGCAAATATTCATTCATCACTTCTCTTTGGCAATACGGAAGAAAGCAGCCCCCACAGTATTTTTACTAATTACAAATACGTGCATGTGCAAATTTTTAAACAGATAAAGCATGTAACAAACATTTTAAGTGTTGTAAATAGTGATATCTTGTGTCAATATTTATTTAATGTAAACCCTAATAGCAGACATATGACCTTTATACCGCTGTTACCCTGCTTGAAATTAGTAGTATTCTGAATTGCAGCACATACTTTCATAAGTCTTTCGACTATCATATTTCTAGCCTTTCTATTGCACAAACGGTAAGGAGAAGATACTTAATTGATCGTTAGATACGTCCATGAAAGTTAAGTCTTTTCATTCCTGCTGCTATATGTAGAATTCTTTCAACCCAAATGGACAATTTTAAATTATCACATTACTTTACCTACAGGTTTTGGCCAAAATTGTCCTTTGAATCAGACCGTCGAAAGAATGGATACAGGAACCATATACTGCATGATTGACGGTAACGTGCAAAACTACTATTGGTACAAGGGCTCAGCATCACACACTCAACCAATCCTTAGATTAGAGAATGATGTAAAAGGTGGGGAGAAATATGACGATGACCATTATGACATCACCTCTGAAGGGAACATGAAAATTATCAATGCTAAGCTGGAACACGAGGCCATATATACATTTGCTGGAATTCTTGAGAATGGCACAATATGGAGACGGTCTATTTCTGTTTTAATAACAGGTGAGAATGTTAACAGACTTGTTATTTGGAGTCTGCATTATAGAAATAAACTTAATTGTTTTTTTCTCAATTTGACTTTAGTCATGTGGAAATATATAACATTTGGTAAGTTCATCGTAAAAATAGTGTTCGATTAGTAAGTCCTTTTAATACTTTTAGAATAAAGATTTAGGTGCTTGTATCATTTTGAAGTAATTAGTCTTCATTCACATTTTAACTGAACTTTAAGATGTTGAGATGAAAGTCTGATGACATAAAATGGCATTTAACAGTATCTTCCGTTAAAGCTGGATTCACGCTGATACCCCATGTGCATTGTGATTATTGGAAGTATTTAATTTAATAACACCTAGCTCCACAATCAACTAAGATCAATAATGATGTGATTCATATTTATTTTATTAAAGTTACACCGACGCCTCCATGCCCTATCGTTCAGTCCTGCAGTAGCTGCGATGAATGTACCGTAAATATTAAATCCAAGGACACTTCCACTTTAACTTGTTTCATAGAAGAGGTTCGTCCGATAGTTCGTTTGTATTGGAGTATCGACGGAGATAATGTTACCTTCACCGAGACGGCATCATCAGAGATCAATAACAATACAACGGATACCTGGACAATTTCCACTACTATTCTCTTCGAATTAACATGTGCAGAATATATTACCTTTTACTGCACAGTTCTTTATGATCACGAAATATTGCAGATTGGAAATACAACAGTTCAAGTATGGTCAGGTATGAACTAATGTTGTTTTCGGTTCTCAATATCTTTTTAGGAATATGCATATAACTGAACTGTTTAATGTTAACTTTTATATTATTACGTTTTTCATAAATAAAATCGTTGAGACTTTATGATAAAACTGTTTAGTTCGATAAAAAAATAATAACAAGAAATTTCAAACATGAACACTTTTTTAGAAGAAAGTATTCTTGAAACAAAAGAAACAAACAGTAGTTCCAAAAATGATGGTATCGACTATCATCGCTATGCAAAAGGGATGTCAGCTTTTTCAAGCATAGTTTGCAATGAATATACAATAATAGTAGTAATTTATTGCAAGTGATTTGTCCAATGAAATCATCAAAAAAATGGGTATTTCAATCAATATTTTATATATTTCTTTATCAGAAAGTTGTAATGAAGACAACACAAAGCCGACCAGCTCTTCAATGAAAGTGATTTTAACGTGTGCCTTGACTACCTCAGGGATATTAACTCTTAGCCTCGCCGTATTTTGCTACAAGTTTCATCGACGACACGGGGGACAGAAAGGTATATGTAAATTAGTTTTCCTTATTAAGTTGTATCACTTTAAAGATTTATGCAAATTATATTTGTTGCATCTGCAAAAAGGGAAAAAACAATCAATCATCACTCCTTCCTTAGTAGCTCTTATACGTGTGTCAACGGAAATTAACGGAGTCTCTGAATGGAAAAGTGAGTTTTAGTTTTACGGTCTTAGTATATGCGACATTCACTTCAGCATACAACACGGCATGACGACTTATTTATACATTTTGTTAAGGTGCCATGTCAGTGTTACTTGACAAGTTAACACATGTCGGGTTTATTGAAGTGTGAACAAGTTTAGTGTCCAACACACCATCTCGAGAAGTAGATTTATTAGTTTTGTCATGATTCCTGTTGGTGTTAATTTAACAAACATCATGTCTTGAGCTCTTTGCAGAATATCCCCCTCCACGGGGTAACAAATCAGCTCGACAAGTTTAAAGCTTTGAAGACTCGCCCCAAACCGCGTACCGCCCTCTGAAAAAAAGTTAACTTTCCGCTGCTTGCAAGTGAAGTTTTCTTCTTGTCGCTACAAACTGCAGACAGTAATGAAACGTGATACCTTGTTATCTTTTATCTAGACCT
>JAAAKB020256413.1:0-10444 GCA_010014835.2 Apostichopus leukothele | reverse complement strand
ATTTCAAGCCTGGACAAATCAACAAGTTATGAGATAAAAATATCACTTTTGCTGACTTTGATGTGACATAATACTGACCACTCACTGATCTACTATTGCTGAACTGGTTAGAGTTCAGGTACCTGGTACATGTACCTGGTACCTGGTACAGTTCAGGTACTGGTTAGAACCCTGGTACTTCTGTATATAAAGCTTGTTTTTAAATTTTTCGGTAACTTGTATCTTATCGAGACGACCAAATTTCTGTTCGGACAACCAAAATCAGCTGTGGAGGTGGTCCGGTGTACGACTAGTTGATAACGTGAAATTCAGATTGCATTGTAAATAAAATTCATCCCAAGTAGGTAAAATGATAAATTTTCATCACTCCTAACATTGGTGTTCTATTCACCAAATCTACACATCTCTCCTAGCTACAGTGTTCATATTTGGTCAAATGTTGTTATTTTGCTACACTTTCTTTTTGAAAACCAAATTTGTTGTTTGGACAGCCAAATGTTAAGGCCTGGTTGTTTCAGGGACCAACCAGGAAAAAGTCATTAAAATTTAGCTCTGATTTAAAGTATTTACACAATGATTGTAATGTATCAAGCAATGTATCACATATAAGACTACATGGCTCATTACTCTCATTTTTGTAGTCACATACAGTCACATACACTCATTGCACACGCACAGCAAAAGAAAACACAACAGACATCCTAATTACATTTCCCAACATGCCATTGGAAACGTCGACAACCTACCAGAGCAATAAACGATATCACTTACAAATGTTGAAACTTTTCAGGGTATGTATCTTCTACAGATAATGGATATCGCAAGAGACTACGAACTGTTATCAATCAAACCCGCATACAATCTCCTTGAATGGAGATAGTGTGTAAATATTCATTCTTGATAAAGAGAAGCTACTTCTTGAGTTGAATTTTGACTTTCTGTATGTTTTATAGTTATGCAGCTCATTGTAACTATATATTAATATTAGAAAACAGTATGAGTTTTTGAATATACTTCAAACATTTATGAAAAGAGCCTTCCCATTTCATAATGAACATCACAGATTCATAAGTGGTGTTCATGTCAAATGCTAAAATTGTTCAAAGACTTTTGTTTATCTTCAGGGGCAATTGCACAGCTAAAAAAGAGATAAAATGTTTATAATCTTACAGCAAGGTCAAATCACATGACATACATATTACAACAGTTGAAGTTTAGTCACCACACAATCATCAAGTGTGCCCAATTCAAACTTTCCCTTCCAATGCACTACAGTGAGCTACATCTACAAGTCCCCTGGTGGGAGGGGGAAGGGGTAGGCGAGGGCGAGGGAAATATCCCATGGGGTGTGACCACAATTAAGCACACAAAGCTATGTTTCTATTAAAGTTGCCAAACAGGTCTCCATGTACACTGTTCTTCATGACCACAGACAGTACTCTCTCTCTCTCTCCTTTGGTCATATTTAACTGATATAATATTAAATATGTTCTCATGTATGAATCTCCACACAGCATGATAGCAGCGTTGAATAATTGCAATCAAATACCGATGATTGAAAACTGGCAAACCTGATTTGAATATTTGTACACAAGTCAATGAAAAGTGTTAAAAGACTTTGCAATTCATATTCAACCTACCTATGTGGACAAGTTGATTATTAACCTGATAGTAGAGACATCTCATAAGTATAAATGTGAACACCTGACAATTTTTCTAGCAGGGACAGTAGTTTTCTCTACGATTATTATCCTTTTCAAGAGAAGACAGGTAAGGGAGAAAGTGAAAGTCAATGCAAAGAACGCACAATCTTAAATCTATTGCAGACCTTCATGTTATGTTAAGGTAATCGTGTACACCCCGAGATGAAACTAGAAAACTGTAACAACTTTTCTGTTCTAAGATTTATAGTCCATTACCTACCCACGTCAATGATGTCATTCTTATAACACTAAAATATATTCCACTTGGAGATATCTCCTTCAATTCAACCCAACAAATTCAATGGGCACAAGTCTATTATTATTATTATCATTATTATTAAACAATCGATTCCGTTCTTCCAACGGCCTCGGATAATCCAACTAAACTCCCTCCCAAATCTTCCTTAGCCTCCAGAAACGTTGTTATTACTCACAGCTCATTAAATAGTTTTCACACATGAACATATTAAAAACTCAACCATGCCAAAAAAACACTACCAGATCCATCAGCAACAGAATACAAGAGATATCAAAGTCTCATCTATTATTCACTAACATCCTCACCCTCCTCCCGTGCACTATGCTCCTTGCCACTGCGGACCACGACGATGTCGTTGCCGCCACCGACGACCAAGTTGGATTTTTTCATCTTTCTTTTATTCTTTTTTTTTATCCCCCGCCTCCTCTTCCTCCTCCTCCCAAAGCCTTCCACCTGAGTTTATCTCTGTATTACCTGATCGTTTTGTTGTGAAACCAAAGAGAATCGTTATAGCAGGGACAGCGGATATCAAACTGAAATGGTTCAACACCATCAATACGAAACCATTCTATTACTGATATCCATTGGCTTATTGCTTTTGAATTCCAACGTCACATGACAAGACTGAGCACTTAAATAATTCTCGAACACGACCAGAAAGACAGATTGCGAGATTAAAACCAAGCTGCAGGAGGAAGTATTCTTTTCTTTCTCTCTCTCTCGCTGTCTCTATCTCTGTCTCTTTCCTCTAAGTTTCTCACTAACCCCTTTAGGGAGCAACAGAAGATAATTAAGCTTGGGAAGCTACATTTGATTACAGGGGGGAAGCAATTTTTAGCAATGGCTTTTATTGAACTAAAACAAAATATTTTACCAATGTATGTATGAATGACTGATAAGTATCATCGTATAATACAACGTTCAAATATTTCAGTTTCAAGAATGGAGGAGAGGGAAGGGATGGGGGGGGGGGAGGACGGAGGACGGGAGATCGAGAGGAACACATGGGTTTGAGGCAGGCAATCAATATCTGGAAATGATGAGATCATTTTAAATTTGTTTTGCAAGTTTAAAGGAAAGACATTCATCATCATACATGCATATTGGAAGCATTTGCCTCTAAGAAACCTCTATAAGTTTCAGCAGTAGCTGCATGATTGTGCTTAGGAATTGGCTTTATATACAAAGCATATATTGCAACTTTCATGCAATTTGCCTTGACTAAATATATACACACAGATGCAAACAATCTTTTGTCCAAGCTTACTTTGGGTAAACATTTGATGAAAGTAATAAGCTGCTGAGATAAACTAGAACACACAGAGAGAATCAGAGGCGGAAAATATTGCTTTTGAACATCTTAAAGGTCCATACTGCATTTATCTGGAATTTTTAACATTCCATGTCACTTACATATCAGCAACTTGCAATTGATGAAAGGGAGATATTTGTGATAGAATTTTTCCTCGACGAACCCTAAGTAACGAGTAATTAAACTTTTCGTAAAAATTGACAATTTTGTTATCCCAAACAATTATGCATGCAAACCACACCTTCCTCATTCACATTTTAAACTCAACCAATCAAATCATCTCTATAACTTGACGTACTGTACGGCTATATTGCACGCAGTATAGTATAGTAGAAAGTTTCAGTTTACACTTTTAATTAAAGGGTTTAATTTTGAACCGCAAAGCAGGTAAGTGTTGCTAAATAAACAGATTTTCAACTCATCATGCAACTCATATGTACGACGTTCGTATAGGACTACATAATGCACTGTACTGTGTATACACCTTCCTGTATATTGTATACGTTCGCATACTGATAGTGTATGGTACGTTAAGTAATCCAGGAATTTGCTGACATGACCCGACATGACCTGATCTTTCTGCATGAAATGCATATGTAATAGTAAGAATGTTTATAGCTGTGGTTTATCATTGGATAATAAGCCATTTTGCTGACAACACTGTTCCTCCTTTATTGCTAAAATCTTGTAAGATTGGAGACATTTTTCGCGCAGACCATGTTTGGTACATGTTTGGAGTAGCTTAAAGGATCATAGTCAATGGTAGGTAGGTGTCACTTTAAACAGCAAAACACAATCACCATGCCTAGATATCACCATTTACATAATGTCATTCTTAGAGTGCCTGAACCCTTACAGGGGTTAGAACCTGCAGACAATATGAAGTCACATGACCTCCCTCATTCCAGGAAATGACAAAAACCCAGTTTGCGCTGCATGTTTTGTTTTCAGTGCTCCAATATTTTTTCATAAGAATGTCAGGTTGTCCCTGAAAATATGACCCCACAGATGGCACACCATGCTGCAATGTCATGTCCCTTACAGCTGGCACTAATTCTAAACCTGTTTATAATAGTAGCAATAGTCTGTGTTCTACAAAATGTTATATATAGCTCTACAACTCTAAATTTAGGAGCCTGCAAGTTACCCATAAATGAAATTCCTTTAATGAGAAGAAGAATGTCAGGTAGGAAGTTTAATTTTAGTTCTAAACATTACTATTTTGTATTTCTTCATTGTCCTTTAAAGGTCACTTTAATACTATTGACAACATCCTTCTTAAGATATTTTGACATTTTTTTTTTTTTTTTTTTTGCAGATCAGACTAGAACTGGATATTTTATTTGTTTTCAAGCATCTAGCAAGACCCTGTTGCTACACTAACAATTGAATAAAGTTTCACCTTTCTTGTTACAATTTTGTAAACAACCTTCTTTAAAGGTCATACGCAGAGTTCCGATGCACACACCTGTCATCTAGATTGTAAACAGTATTTGTTGTTGTGCATTTCTGGCTTATTACGTTTTTGGTTTTTTTGGGGGGGGGGGCAAGATCTGTTAATTCAACTTTCCCATCAGTTTTCGTTGGTTTCGTTATTAGTACCTTTTGCAACTAACAAGGAAGTACGATGCACGGAAACGATGACATCACAGACCTATGAGGTCTTACTTCAAGGTTGATTGACCTTTGTCTTTATTCCACTATCAGGATTCATCAGTGTCATCAACAACTTACCAATGCCACTACCAGCCCCAGGGCATCAAGTTTGATAAGACTCTTTAACGAAAACAAAATTAAATTCTCTTTCCTTTTTTGACTTTTCAGCAATATAGTTAACACCTTTTTCAGTCTTTGTTTCAGGTGTATACATATCACATACCATGTTTTCATTGCCTTGATACTGATAAGAAGGACATAGAGTTACTGTAAAAGCTACACTTTTGGTTGAAACTCTGACAACAAAGACATGAATATTCAAAAATAATTGGAAATAAAATTATTGGATATCATTCAATCTGAGAGGTCTATGTCACTGCTACGCCCATAAGTTATTAGTGCTCTAATTTATAGGTAGAAAATTTTTGCTTTAATTTTCCATCGGCAAACCATTTGTGACCTCTGATAACCTCTATTAAGGACCTTTGATCTCCACAAAAATATCAGGATTCATCTACATAATATTATGCAACAACATGCAAAGTATAAAATCAACCAAGGTGCTCTTCCTGAGATGATGTTTTACAATATTTGAAACATTGACATATGCTGACATATGCTGACCTCAAATGACCTTTGAACTCAACACAAAACAATAGGTTTCCTCCACTCACTATGAGGGGATCCACCAATAAAATATCGTATTTAGTTTCCTTTCTTGCGGTCATGTTTACAAGGTTTGACATGCTGACTTCAAACGACTTTCCACCAAGAATAACAGGCTTCTTGAACTCCATATTTGGTATCCAAGATCCATCCAAGTTTCCTGTTAGCAGGCAAGGCATCAGCCACACATACAAATGCTCATAATCATGACAGTAAAGGTTACAATTTCATTCGAAACCAAAACTCCTCTGAGTAACAGAGCCTTGCATCACCCTCCACTAACATGATAACAGCTTTAATATGTACACCTCTACCTGGAAGGAATTTTTCAGCTAAAGTACTCCTGACCTTTAACCTTGAATTGTGGAAAAACCACAAGCGACACACTTAAACTAAGCGTAGAAAGCTCATGTTTAAAAAATGACAAAACTTCATGAAAGTCGCCATGATTAGATTGTATGGGAGTAAATACTTGCCAAGCCTCTCAATTTTTATGAGATTAAAATGTGTACTCCTTCAGTTCTTTGTAATTTGCAAAAGAAACATACTTCTTCCTGTCTACAGATTTGATTTCTAAGTCAAATGCCCACCTTCATGAAGTACATTTTGACGACTTTTTCTCTTTTATTCCTACTCTTTATTTTTCATTTTTCATTTCCCCAGGCACTACTCTTCTATCCTCACGGCAGAAGAAACCTAATGCCTCCACTTCGGCACTTAAGAATCAGAGTATTGAAGAAGATAGAAGCAAGATTGTGGAAATTACATCTAGTACTGATTCCTGGTATTTTCAAAGAAAAAATTCACCTTTTTTTCATAATTTGTTTTTTAAAATGCCAACATTCATCTTCTAGTTAAGGGCAATTTTCTTTCCTCTCATTTCCGTCAAGGTTATAGCACTCTATATGGCTAAAGAACGAGATTTATTGGAGCTCTCTTCATTCAATACTTAGCTTTTAGCGCCCGTGGGCAGATAGGAAATAGGATATGAATTTGTCTGAGTCTTGAAAAACATGAAAGATTGTGATGACTATTTTGGAACTTTAAGGAAAGGTGCTATTCACATTATTATGCATATTTCATCAATATTACCAATATTAAAGACTTTTAAAGTACCTTCTATCAACATTTATATCCCAGTGTTTGTTGCTTTTGGTCCTTTAATTAAAACTCAATGAAGAAACTGATGAAAAATAGAAAGGCATAATACAATCAGAAAATACTCTTTACATCATCATAGAACATACTAAGAACCGTTAACCTTTTTGTAACCGCTGTAAAAGAGTGTCCCAATATACCATCAGGTTTCATAGAGACTAATAGATCAGGTGAAGAGGTTCCTGGATAGCAAGAATTCAACAGGGCTTTTAAAAGTGGAGCAGAGAGCCCACCCAGCACCCTTCCTAAAAATGGATGACATGTTCTGTGGATGCTACATTTCTTTGTTATCTTTATATCCTAATGTTATTCTAATGTTGATCCCATCATAGCAGTGTCACTGGATCAAGTTCAACTAGTTTGTCTGCCTTAAATAACATTGTCACTTTCAAAAGAGTTGTTATAAGGGTTTCTGTCTGTCACCACTGTAAGCAGCCTACTCCATATCACATCTTACCTCACAGTTACGACCAGAAACAAAAAATATATATATATATATTTTTCTTTGCAGGTGATTTAATAATAATATGACAAAAGTTTGGTTAACAGCCAAATGGAATAACTTAATTTTCTATTTCTATTTTAGGTGGAAACAATAACCAAGAGGCCGTCTTTATTTTTGTTAAATAAAATATTGTCACTTGTATAAGAGTGGTTCCAAGGGTTTACAATTGCAAGCAGCTGCTTTTTATATCGCAAGGCCACAGCCAAATATGAGGAAGACATTACACTGTTCTTTGCATGTTCATGTTAATGTTTGCATGTTCTTTAAAGATACTTTGTCCAAAGTTTGTAGACAACGGCTTAGAATCAAACGGAATAACCCGATTTTCAAGTTTATTGTATGTTAGGTTATGAACAACATCCAAGACACCCTGGGTGTCTTTATTCCATCAATTGTCATCTTGTTTTGAGCAATACCTTACAAGACTTTTCATGGCAAAACTGCCATACTTCAGTGACCTAATGAAGACACAGCTGTATCAACTGGAAGACCATTCTGCCACATTCCAACAATCGCATAACTGCACAACTGCTAATAAGCTGATGGTAAATACATTTGATAGTGACTAATATGTTTAGAATTATCCCTATCCACTACATGTCTCATAATCTAAAACACACGCTTCTATTTTGAGCTTGCCATGCATCCAGAAGATATTATTTACCAAATCTATTTTTCCTCTGATAACATCAAGCTCCTCCCCCTCTGTTGTACCAGCAAGTCTTATCGATTCCCAGGCATGGATTTCAAATTACAGGCAAGCTTCCGACAACTAGTGAAGAGGTTACAAAATTCACATATATTAACAATACAGTCATATTTATACTTGACTATCAGTACAATTTCGGAGAGGATGAAATTACTCAACCGGAATACAGATCTGCTTAAAGTAACATTGTCTAAGTTACACACTGCATTAATCAGGAGGTGGAGGGGGTCAGAAACACTCAAGTTCTGGGTCGAGATTACCACCAACAAATTCTCCTTTTTTTTTTTTTTTACAACGACACTGCTTCAAATAAAATTCTTGATAATAAGTCAACTGTTCTGGAGTTTTCTTACCACTTTCGTCCCTCAAAGAGCCATAGATGGAAGATGCAGACACTTGAAGTACCTTAAAAATTGTTGAGGTGATGGTAAACGTGTCTCGTAGAACACAAATGTCCAGGAAGACAAAACAAAGGAATTTTGGTTCCATCAATAATTTAAAGCAGTATTTGGTGTTTGATTGACCTTTGACCGAGCCTAAATAAGACTACAGCTGATCAAACGAAGACACCCAAGGGTGAATGGAGAATTTAAAAATGGAGGGGGTGGACCTAGAGTTGTTGAAGTCAACTTTTATGTAGCCTGTGTCAGGGTCTCCTAACAGCTCCTCACCCCCCCCCCCCTCTAATAACTGATTATTCCATTTGATCATAACCTAGTACTCAGCCACAAAAAAATTCACCTGAAATTTGCAGTCTCTATTTCTCTTTTAACACAACTTTTTGCTCACTGTTAGCAAAACCGTTCCATCTTTTTTTATTATTATTTTATATGTTGAATCTTTACCTCCTTTGTTGTCTTCTTTTTCTTGTTGAAATCCCATTTTTTTTTGTTCACCACTTATCTTATTACAACTGTAAATAATACTAATTTGAAAAAGTGTAACTGCAAAGAAAAATCTTTATGATCATAAGGGATCACTAATTACAGAAGTAGTCCGTGAAAGTTGACTAGAACGTCTGAGTGAATAGAGTCGGAAAACGTCGGAAAGCGTCAGAAAAAATCGGACGAAATGCCAAAAACACAGCAACGGGTAATCGACAAACCGTCAAGATAAAATTTCTGGCAGTCTTCGCGAACAAAAGAATTCGTTCTCTGCAGCGAGTTGTGGCTACGCGATAAACTTAACGCAATAGATATACAGGAAACTAACTTCAAAAGGGTAGAACCTCGGTAGTAAACAGATGAAGCCTTGGAGAAAGTATGGTCAATAATTTCTTATTATCTTATGAAAACACTAATTACTGATTAACTCATGACAAAAGTTAAATCGTTTTGTACCTATAACCAAAATCGACTGCTATTTAACGATTACTTGACGACGGTAAAATTCTTACAAACCCTTCAAAGTAAAATAGTCAAGATATTGAGAATGTTTCATTTCATAAACTACTTAATTATTCAAGATCTTACACAAGGACATCAAACTCATTAATAAATAAGAAACATGGAACATTTATCACTGCTGTCTTCAAGTCTTTCTATACTTATACACATAATGACCTCTATTCCAGACGACGACAAAGTACAAAACTTAATAGCGATTTACAGCGCGAAAGATGATCATGCAGCCTCTTATTTGCAGAGAGAGAGAGAGAAAGAGCAATGCATGTTTACTTGAACACTCCTCCTCCTCCTCTCCCAGGTTTGTAATGTTCACAGCCATTTGACTTGACATTACTCTGCGAGAGATTCCAGCCTGAAAGTCCGAAACAATTTTCAAATCGATAACCAGAAGCGCCACGAACACTTAAACCTTTGCAAATCCATGGTGAGGATATACAAAGCTCTTATGAGGCCTCGGGGAAATGTGATGCAAAAACATATATCTAGGAGTAACATCTACTACACAATGTGAGTAGGAAGGAGAGAGTCATGCATAATGTCCATTAGCATCTTTTACTACTAGGGCCAGAGAAGGAAACAAAAACAAAATATTGAAGGCTTTCGGCCTTAATATCTGTTATTTTCTATTAATAACTGTGAATAGAATGAACTGCTGCCCTTCTTTTGTAGGGAAATAATATGCTTGATTAATTGTGGGTTTTGTGGGGTTTTTTGGCGGGGAGGGGGGGCTGGTTATTGTTTCTTCTTTGATTTGAACTTACAATTTCATGCACTTTGGGACACAGTCATGCATAGGAAACATCCTTGAAGCCCATTTTAGCTAACAGGCTTAGTACCACAATCACAAACATAAGTTTCGTCCACCTATCCTTCTCCCACTAATGAACCCACTCGTACTTCAGTTCAGCTAGGAAGTGAGGTGCATTTCAAACCCTTCCCCTGCACATATGACCGAATACGTACAATATAACCCATCTCTTACTTATATTGGGAGATTTGATAATTATGAGCAGGTCCACTCATATTCTCCCCACCTCCACCTCCTCCCACCTCCCTCCCCCTCCCTCTCC
>JAAAKB020256402.1:0-10446 GCA_010014835.2 Apostichopus leukothele | reverse complement strand
AGGTAATATAAAAACTGATTTAGCGAATTCGTTATCACTTGTATTTGCACATCATAATTTTAACGTTCATAAAAAAAACTATTCTGCTTTAGTTTAAATGCACCAAAATATGCGGTATTCAATGTGATGGACCGTCTTTGTATGCGTCTTAACGTTTATGGTGATACGTTTCACTACACTAAAGGTACGAACCTAAATGTATGTAAAAAAAAAACAATTCTACCATTAGAATCCTATAGCAGTAGTAGACTGCCTAGAGCACATCATAATGCTAACGTACAAAAATAAAACGATATTCTGCTTTTGTTTAAATGCACCGAAATATGCGGTATTTAATGTGATGGATCGTCTTTGTATGCGTCTTAACTTGTATGGTGATACGTTTTACTACAATAAAGGTACGAAAATAAATTATTTCCACTATTAGAAACCTATAAAAGTAGTAGGCTGCCTAGTTATAATAAAATCTTATCATCTCGACGAAATATTTTTAGATTTATGTGTGTACGTTAGGGAAAAAAACTGCAGACTCTATTTACCCTTGTCCTATTTACAGTTTATACTAACTATTTTACATTTTCATTAAATTTGGGTTTTTTTTTAATCACTCTGTGGTCTCCTACATTAACACAATCACTTTCTTTTCTTTGCAGATATATTATTGAAACACCTGATTCTTCCCCATCAAATGATTGGATGTGACATATGATGGCATGCGGTAATGTAAACTATACAGTTCTCTGATTTTTGATCGCTGTATATTGAAGAGAAAGCTGGCTGAAATAAAAGAGCGACACTCGAGCATTACAGCAGGTTGCAGTATTTTACGTAACCGTTCTTTTAGAACCAATACAAACATCGCTGGTTTTTACAGTAAGGTGCCTAATCTTAACGAACTTGTCAGAGTATTGTGTAGTGGGTTTTCCGTCTAGAAAGAATGTTACTGAACTGAAGTGAGGAAGTTATTTTCGAACTGCAGACTAACTAACATGCTGCAAACATGTATAGCATGACAACATTGTCTAACGTATGTTAAATATATGATTGTCTCCTTTACACGGTTTAAACATGATATGTTAATAAACGCTTGTTTAGAACGTTTGAATTTGTTATCTTAGTTCATATAACGTTACTCTCAAAGTTTGAAAAACGTAACATGTGAAATGTAGACTTATACAGTACACAACAGCCATGTTACCAGCAGATTAACGGTTCGGAATGTTCCATTCAATAGAGGTATGTATTATTACTCATGCATTACCTTCTTCTGTTGTCTTTTACTTTGGAATAAGTACATATTTCTCCCTGTAATATCGTACAATGCAGGTGAAGCCGCATTCGAAAATAGGAGTTTCATTCGGGGAATGTCCCTTTGGTTGGGTCTCCCACCATCGTAGTAGCGTCATTCCGTGTATATGTATATGAGACGGGTAAGAGAGTAGTGATGGTTTATTGCCAAAAAGATATTGTCTTGTGTATTTATGGACGACGACACTTCCCTGTATGTCCCCCTCTCGCACGTGAGGGTCCTTGTTTGCGTCTACTTTGGATCTCTTGGTACTAGGCATAATTTACAGAATGTTAACACACGGTAAGACAAAGGCTTGTAGATGGAAAATAACAGCTGCTGACAAAGTATCGTGTACTTTGCGTATACTATTATCAGCATACTAGGTATATGGATGTATTAGATGTACTCTACCCCTAGCCTACCTCTATGGATACGTTATTTGTCAACGGGTCACTTAAATATTCCTTTTGCTTTTTGGTTTTAATGATAATCGTAACCTGTTTACTCACGCAGTCGGATGATTGTTTGTACGTGCGTTGCCATAGCTATCAACTTGAGGACTTGTGTTCTGGTACACACCTTCGCTTTGAGGACATTTGAGGACGTCCTAAAATTGTAAACTTGGGGAATGGACTCCAAGTGACCTCAGAAAGCTCCTGTATCAGTATGGAGGAGTTCCTCAAATGTCACTATCGGACACAAATTTGGCTGAACAGTGTTTATGGTAGAAAACCCTGCTAGGAGAGCACCCTTCTAAACCTCAAATTGACGTCCTTAAAATGATGTCCACAATTTGTTAATGTCGTTAACGTGTGCAGTCAATGACAGCAATGTTGTAATGCCAGGGAAAAGCTTTAGTAAATACATTTAGTTCCCTTCAATTCAACCATTAAAGACACTCATCCCGTGCTTTAAAATTTGTCCTAGCCTTCCCTTAAATTGTCACTTCATGAAACTGTGTATACATTTTCTTTAACTTGGCTGTTGTATTTATCCTTAGTAATATTATCAAAGGAGCAGTACTTTCAAACTAGTAGCCTACATGTATTTAAACATTTCATTTACATGTTTATATGATTTTCATAAACAATTGCATCGATTTCTTTTTCATTTTCTGTATTGGATAAAAAGTGATTGCTTACTGCAAAACAAATTCAAAACCAGTTACTATGTTTTCATCCCTACGGCCATTCCATGTAGTATTCCAGGAAAATATTTAGTCTGAGTATTCTATTTTATATTCCGGGATAATATTTAGTCTGAGTTTTCTCATAGACTCTGGCATTTACCCCTATATCTATTATATCTAGTATTCCGGGATAATATTTTGTCTGAGGTTTCTAATAGACTATATCATTGCTTCACGAACTATCAGATGAGTAAAATATCTTCACACTCAGAATATCTTTAGAAATTTTACCTACACTTACATCTTTCATTTGTGTTGGAATTTGGCATACCGATCTTTAAATAGTAACCGAACTCTTCCTAAAGTTATATACTTATAAATTTACCAAGTTCTCAAAAGAGAGAAAGACAGGGGTTGTGGTGTGTGTGCGTGTGCGAGACACAGTTTAGTTTGTATGCACGGTGAGAAAACAAGGGAATACTTGTTCAATACTTGGTGACTGGGAGGTTCATAATAAGCTGATGAATCCAATTGATTTTGGTGCTCACACAATGAATACTAATAAAGTCACAGGACCAAACGTCAAAATCTTCAAATTACAATGACTAGACAGTCATAAGTCACAGTTTCATCAAACGTGAGTATGTTATTGGTAGGTAGCCTATGCATAGCGATGTGTGTTTTAATTGATAACATGTATATTTATGAGGAGGATGAGTTACAAGTTTGTAAGATTAATAACTTCACAAGGCAATTATTAAGCATTGCCATTTTTAGTGAGTAGGTAAAACCTAATTGTATTTGGTGCTCATGTCATAACTAATGATGAGTTTGAGGGTGAGGGATTATATATCAAATTACCGTTACCTATATAGAAACCATATGTTTGATCTTCAAAATTGGATTAATGATATTTATAGAAAGCAGACACATGCTGATGTGTGATACATATGGTTCATGCATATTTATGAAGGGTCATGGCTAGCATTATTTTGGTACACATAACTTAAGATAATGGGTCATTATTACATACTTGTAGTGTTCCTGTGAATCAAATCAATGAGCTGCAGGAAGGAACCATGAAATGTTTTCATTCTGGTTGTGATTTGACAAGGTGAACTGAATGTTTTTTTTTTCACTTACAGAGAGAGAAGCGATGGGGATTGTATCTTCAAGAAGGTAGCAAAATCTTAATACAATAAGGATTATTTATAAATATTCAAAGCAAATGTTGCACAAGTAAAGTAGTATTAGTAGTAGTTTTATCATTATTGTAACAATCGACTGGGGTCGCTCTTACTCTGACAACTAATTATTAGTCATGTCAGCATATTATACACACCTGCATACTAGCCGCGATGAATTTCATCGATGGGTGATTTTGTAATGTACTATTTATGCTCACCGTTTTCTACTTTTGTTTCTTTTCCTTAGGTTGTGAAGTTACATGCCAGTTAACCTTCCGTTTCTTTTGTTTTAACAAAGGTCTAACGGAAGCGGGCGTTGGCTTTTAAAATCACTCGCTCCTTGGTTGTGTTAGATTAAAGAACTCCAGAAATGTATTACTTATATCATTGTGTTTCTTGTCCGTGTAGGGAGACTTCCGGAGGCCGACGGTGTGACTCGTTTGTGCTATGTAAGTTTTATTAAGCGTAAAACAATATTTTATTTAGTTGAGCGGGTCCGGGCTTAGGGTTCAGGCTCGAGGCGACGGGTTCTTCTCTTTCTCAATTTAAATAAGGTAGTTAAGAGTGCCTTGTGTATGTATCATACCTCTTATCGGAACGAGTCACGTCGGCCGAATCCTCACGGCAGGTAAGTTTATTAAGTAATTGATTCCGTGTGCTCTGTGTAGTTAATGCTATAATTTACGTCCAGGTTGTAGCGAGGTAAGGACTTTATTTGCTCTAAAAGAGCTTGATTATTTACTAATAAAAAATATTTCTGCTCGTTTGCTCTCAGAGAGCCTGGTTAAGTCGATAATATACATAGTGTATTTGAACTTCAAGAAAAAGGTTAATTGGCTTCTTTTAGTTGTCCTTTGCAGTTAATTACATAAGAGTTCTAGCACTCCCATATAATTTAGTAGCGTGCCCCCTCCCCCATTTTCACCATGACCTCGGGTGACCTACAGTTGCCTGAGTACCCCACCATCGCTACGCCTGGTTTTGGACTTCAAACTGTGGGTGCTACATTATTTTCCCCTTACCCTAGATTCACCTTTACAATCTCTTAGCTAGTAGCACAGACATGAAGTTCTCCTACATGACACTTCCCAGAAAGATGACTAACATTTTGTTTTCACAAGCCAACAATAAACATAATAACATATTTTTTCCAACCTCTAAATCCCAGTAAATCACCTACACTTTGACCTTCACAGTAACTCTATATAACAAGAAACAAGTATGTGAATTGAATATCTCTACACATATCTATATCAAGAAAGTAATATTCAGTATGACGGTATTTCCAATTATGTTATAATCTGGTCATTCCTTAATAAACATTTTCCTTTATAAAGTATGTGAACGTAATAAATTCCTGTCCCATCCTCTGTAATCCATTGTTAGAGTAGTAGATATCTAGCCAGATGAAGATCTAATAAACCCAGTTTAATTCAAGTAGTTGTTGTGTTCTTATTTCTCGTTCACATACCACTGTGACAGTTGTGTTGTGTGTAACACGCTGAAAATCAATTATAATGATAAGCAAGTTTTGTATAGATTTGACGTCCTAACTGATATATAATCCTACAGAATCAAGTTCGTACACAATAATGAGTGTCGTTCACAACCGCCTCTACCAAAGTCCATGTTTTACTTCTAGAAGAAAAAAATAAATCGAAATCAACAGCCTCTTTTGCTGCAATACAAGGACAAACCATTACTTCTAGTTTGAATGGATCCCTAATACACTATGTGTAGTTAGTGCAAGTGTGGTTATAGAAAATGTAACTTATGTTCGAATCGATCTGGGTAACTTTCGAGACGTTAACTTTCTGAGAGAGGTAATGTATAACCATTGAACATTTTCAGTACTACACCTTGCTCAATAGCACTGCGAACGATATATTTTTTTGCAGACCACACTATGCTATGCATGTGCTGTTGTATTTTCAGTGACCACTACATCGTGCTGTTGTCAGTTTAGACTATACCTGTAGTCTTCTATGATTTAGTTAATTAACGTTAACACAACCGTTACGCCATTGCGTGATTCCAGTTAATGTATAGATAACGCATGATTCAAACAAATATCTGCTAGTCCTGTATTCTACCATGAGCTATCAAATCCCTTTAAAGTAGTTGAATTTCTCTTGAAATTCCGGTCTGGCACTATTTTGTTGATAAGTAGATATATTACTTTCTAGTTTACATCTAAAGAAAAGAAACCGAATGAGAGGTTATATATGAATTTCTCAAATGTAGTAATGTAGTTTGGTCTGTTTAGTTTGGTAGTATTTAGTCTAAGAGTAATATCTTCTCAATTGTGCGCCACAGTTTGAGAATGTGTAGATGTAAATATTAAATTAGTGGAAAAGGGAGGAAAATAATATTCTTATTGAGAAAATATCTTTTACATTGTGAGACACAGTTTACGTATTCGTAGAGATAAATATTTAATGAGTAGAACGGAGAGGGGTGGGGGTATTATTCTTATTGGAAACAATATATTCTCCATAATAATGCTAATATCTAATATAAAATAATCATTCCAATGAAATACAAATGCCGATTTGGACCATAATAGATGTAGATCAAAAGAATAAATAAAAGACAAATCTTATCAAATCGTTTTATTAACAAACGTACATTTTGCAACAACTTGCGACGTCATATATGAACAAAATATCAAAGTTAATATCTCTTTCAAAGTTTTGATTCCTGTATTGCCTATTGAGTACTCCTGTAGAGTTAAATTGTATTTCCAAGATTATGTTAAAGAAATTCTTCTTCTTCCCGAAAATCTCCTGTAATTCCTTGTAATGTTATACACTTGTTGTGACTAGATTTAATAATAAACGAAGTTGCCTTATCTCAATCTTTCTTTCTTAAGTCCTGGTGCCCTGCATGTTGTTGTTGTCTGTGTATTATGGGAGGGATAGAACAGCCACACACTAAAACGAACAATGTCCTCGTAATCTGAGGGTCTGGACTAGGACAGTAAGTTGAGTGTTACATCCCAAACTGGAGATAGATAACCTCTATAATAGCTACTTTTACATAGGTTAATAATGTTTTCAAGTTCCTCTTTTGAAATTAATCATAACCCTTCAATTAGATAGTAAATTGATATTACGTAACTTGTGACTAGTGCAGGGACAAATTAAAAACAAAAGATTATTTGATCGAAAACACTAAAACGGATTCCATCACATACTCATCACATTTATAGTTTTCTTTAGTCTGTACCGAAGTGGAATAGTTAATATTTACTTAAATATCGCCCATTAGGTGGGGCAGTGGTAATGGGGAGGGGTTAATAGACTAAGATCACATTATTCGGATACCTTGTACAGTGATCGTTTAATTTCGCAGGGGATAACCGATCCTTAGAAATGTTTAATATAATGGTTGTTACTTGTATGTAGTTTGACGGGGATGTAGAATAATGTAATGATAGTTAGTACAACCACGGTATGCCTCTGAGGCTATCCATTACAGAAAGGAAGCAAATAGTCAAATTCTGAAGAAAAAAAGGCCAGACAACTGTAAGATATTCTTTGCTGTACTTATGAATATAATAATGAGCTAGCCTTGACAATGTTAACTATATCCATAACATTTCCAGAGCTCTGTTTGATAGTGACGAGAGATACAGATTGAACATACCCTTCAATTACCTTCTTTCAATTATTGAGATTGACGGGATCGAAGAGATATGATTTAGGAGCCCATTCCCATTAAAAGTCGATTTAAGACGCCATCGCATAAGCTTACATATTAGACATGTAGCTTATACGAATTAAAATATTAATAATGAATTCGTAGTTAACATTGATTAGTCTGCAACTTAGATGAATTGCACGTTGTTACGGCATTCACTGCATTATAAAAGGGAATCCGAAAGGGAAACGTTGCCTAAATAACTGGATGTTATATAAATCATAACGCAACATTTCTCTTTCAAACATCGTTATTTTGTTCTTTAGACTGACAGCTCCAGCACTCCTGTCGTAGATGAACATAATGTAAAACCAAATTATTGTATATTCACCAATGTTATACTTGACCGACAGCTATCTGAGTCTGGACAGGGTTTTATCTCAATATGATTGGTTCATTCAAAAGTGAAATTTATGTTTCTACTGTGTTGTATCAGAAAGCATGATCCCGCGTTACATGTTAGATAAAATACGTGGTTGTACTGAACAGTCAATACGTAATGAATTAATCTGCTGTTTATATCGACGAAATTAAAGTAGCTTGTTTTAGCAATAAGGTTAGAGTATCGCTTTAACGTTAATGTTATTAATATAACACGAATGTATTGCTCTGCAAACGATTGTCTTGAAAATAAACATGACAGACACAAAATAGAGTTCAAATTGTCCCGATATGAATTACTCTATCAATTACGAAATACAGTTATCCAAGGGTTCGTATGCGTAAATTAGATTAAAATCCAAATTATCTGAAACGGGATCATTTTTTCCATTCCGTTACATCAGAATAATATGTCGTCTCTTTACTATGTTTTCTGATTAGTTTTTTCTCTCCAATATTTAAGGCTCTAGTTGAATAGTCAACCGATGTATAGCATTCTACGCATATCTTACAAGGACCAAATATTAAATATTTGCCAACATAAACCGGGGCTAAGTACTTAGTTTTTTTTTCAAGAACGCTACGGTAGCTTTTAATTCCCAAATTAGTTTTCCATTATTCGCCCATTATGTTATTGCAACATGAAGGTTAACATATTCGTTTGATGTTACTAATGGGGTTGCCCC
Organism: Apostichopus leukothele; assembly: GCA_010014835.2. Classification (NCBI taxonomy): domain Eukaryota; kingdom Metazoa; phylum Echinodermata; class Holothuroidea; order Aspidochirotida; family Stichopodidae; genus Apostichopus; species Apostichopus leukothele. The sequence goes on along the minus strand of JAAAKB020256402.1, from coordinate 2,070 downwards.
TCATATCATATTGGGATATCAACAAAGACGATCTTAACAATTAAAGACAACAATTTTTTCTCTCCTCATTTTCTTACGCCTCGCCCCCGTGGATACGCGCCTCGTAGCATACTTTTTTCCCAGCACGGTAAAGGCCAAAATTACCATACCTTGCTCCCATTGGCTGGGGTCCGTATACAAAAGATTCATTACAAAATCAACTAGCAGCAGCTGCACAGAATCGCTCACTCAAAAAAAGAAAACAGTCTAGCAGCAGAATGTACGCGTTTGAGTAGAGTCAATTTATTTGTCGGTTTGTTATGCCACGGGTGTAGAGGGTCTGTGGTATATGCATCGCACAACTCTGTTGCTGTAAATTTAAAGAGGTTAAATCAAACCGAAACAGTTTGAAGATGATACAAAATATCACCATAATATAAACGTAAGACAATTTCTGTGTTCAATAACTATAATCCACATTGGCAGTGGTACTACTAACATGCATGACTAAATACAAGGCCTATATCTTTCGTATTATATTATTTGAAAACCGTGCCAAAGGGTAATAATTAACCGTTTCAAAGGGGCATAATTTTGAAAATAAAATCAATGTATATGCTAAGAAATAAGAGTCTATCAGTTTAAAATGTAAAAGCATCTCAAGTAAATAGTCAACCAGAAACGGTCAAGCTGTCCAATGTTTTTATGCAGTTTGGAAGCAAGCAAACGCTTGGTACTAATCTCCGTACATTGCCATCGCAGTACTCTGTACAGCAAGTTCCACCATCACTTCGAAGCAGTCACCCTAGACAAAACTACCTTATTCAATATATTGGCTTTTCAGTTTGGATCATAAACCTAAGTAATCCTTACCTTCAAAGAAGGACAGTTATCTACAATGAGACGTGTACACTCACAGTCCATGGTCGCAGTATTGTTTTACGTATTTTATGAATGTACATGTACACAAGCAGATCCGCGCAAAAGCAAGGAAAAACTTGTTAACAATTTTTTTAACAAAGTTGTCTCAAGACAGTCGCCAGTTCATACAGTACGTGTATGCGAATCACGATCCAAGGCGTGCATGTGTATGTACATGTACATACACACACGCATAGCGTAAGCAAGAACTTCCCAATTCAGCATCAAAAGTGCAAGACCCAGCCAATGAGAAGCGAGGTATGCAAATGATGGCCTTTACCGCGCTGGGAAAAAAAATCTCGCGGCCGGTTTATACTGAAGCAGTTGCTTATTAGTATAATAGGGTCTTAACAAGACTAGGAAAGAAGCTACAGTGTTAAACAAAACCCATATAAATTAAAGGTGGAAGTTTGACGTAATATTTCTGTGACATGTCGTTTTGTACAGTTTGTTGAGGCTACCATAGCAGGAAACGTTATTTAGCATGTGCATTCATCGTTAGTTACGTTCATTGCCCGTTCTGTAAAATAATAGAACGTTATGAACATATAGAAGAACCATAATATCGTAAATTTACATTCTCTATTGAACGCACTCTTAATTGCATAGCGTTTAGTAAGAATAAACTGTATTTATTGGTGGGTATAATGACTTAAAACCCATTATTTAACCTTTGTGTGAATGCACCATTACACTTTACAACCGTTTATATCAGTTACCACACATCGGGACACTCAGAATTTGCATATTCATTTAATGGTGGGTACAATGACTTAAAACCCATTATTTAATCTTTGTGTGAATGCACCATTACACTTTATAACCGTTTTGTATCAGTTACCACACATCGGGACACTCTCAATTTGCATATTCATTGAAAAGGTTGCCTAATATTTTGTGGGTTATATTTTTGTTAGCTGGTTTAGGTGCCTACTTATGCACACGATGTGTGTAATTAACCATGTCAGTTGTTACAAATATTACATTTGATATGGATACATGTGGATATTGCGTGAAAACTGCTGCTGTTTGTGATAAACTTTAAGTGACAATTTTCACAATTGTCGCAAATACACAAAGTTGGTATATATATATATAAAAGATAAACAAGCGAATATCTTTAACAACGACATACTGCTATATTTCGGAGTGGTCACCACTCCATCGTCA
>JAAAKB020256391.1:0-10447 GCA_010014835.2 Apostichopus leukothele | reverse complement strand
ATATATATGTTTGTAGATATATATATCTATATAGATATATATCTATATATATATATATTTATAAAAAAATATAAATATAGATATATATGTTTGTAGGTATATAAATCTATATAGATATATATCTATATATATACATATTTATAAAAAAATATAAATATAGATATATATGTTTGTAGGTATATAAATCTATATATATATATATTTATAGAAAGATATATATGTAGATATATGCAATCAGTGTCCACAGCCCAGTTGGTCACTGCAACCACAGATACAGTGGGAGGCTCAGGTTCAAATCATGGTGGAGGCTGCAAGTTTTTTCATTGTTCTGGATTTTCCAACTCTCTCTACATATATAAGCATTAATTTGGGTTTGTCCTTAGTTTCAAGTAACACCATATTCATAGCAAATTCAATGATGTGAATATCAAAGTAATATATTTCGTACTCCAAAAAACAGAATTTTTTGGTATCCTTAGTGTAAATTAAAAAGCAACGTTAAATGAAGTCAATTGACATTACACTATTGTTTCTATATCGTTAACTGTTCCTGTTAAGCCATTAAAAATTACAAAATTAGGTTGCTTCCATGATCCTTCTCACAAGAACCGGTGTCTCCAGTCAACTGAACGATTAACCATGTTTGTTGTAATTTCAGATCCAATGCTGAACAACTGTTTTTAATCCCATAATCCTTTTCTAACTAGTTTACTTCTGTAAGCTGGATGAAGGCTAGGATATGTTTTTACATCTGAAATGCATATAGTTCGGCTGTATAGAACTGTACCATGCAAATATTTACATATTTATATTTAGACGTGAAACTGGTTATTAATATTCCCTCACAAATATGCTAGTATGTAAATTAATGGTTACTGGTTTAGTAATTGTTCAAATCTCAACAAATACATTCACTGCTACATTTACAAGCAGCTCATACACTTGAACAGTTTAGTGGCGTTAAGTTAACCCCCCTCCCCCATTAATGCCTAGGAATGTATGATGGTAAGAATCTCCAAAAAGGCACTTTAAAAAAAAAAAAGTCTTGTAATTTTTCCTTTTGTAACAATTTTGTGGCAAACATAAAGCTTTTTCTAAAGACCTTAGTTCCAACAATCCCTCAATTGCAACAAAGGAAATTAAGTCTGTACCTGACAAAGAAACAAGTAAACAAACAAACCTGATGATAAACACCAGAACAAACAAACAAACAGACAGACAGACATGTTTATTGACAGAGTTCAACCAATGCCCATGACTCAGACAGGTTGGGTTTTATCTGGTACTCTCTGGTTTGATCAAATTCTACATACCAAATACTTTCACTCCTGTTCAAAATTATTGCAGCGCCTACTTCCCCTATATTTTTCTACTTTTGGTTTTGTAAAACTGAGTATTAAAATCATATCCAACCGAGAATAGCATATCTTATAGGCCCTGTTTGTTATCAATTCCCAGTCACAAATACATATGTCTCTGCACAAAACCAACAATGGTGGCTCCCGCTGTGAAAAGACCAACATTGCATGCTTCCCCCCGATATTAAGACTCGGAAGAAAATGTCGGTTATTTACTTAAATAAACCAATCCTGACATCCTCGTTAGGACGACGTGTTAGTCGCTCGAGTGCTCCTGCGCAAGATCTGATTAACTTGTCGTCTCCAGAATTTGTCTTTTGTGTATTATTCCATTTATTGGAAGTGACAACCATTGACAGGAGAGAGGAAATTAAATATTTCAGGTTGCTATGGAAAGATGCACCTCATGTAGATATGTCTCCCCCTCCCCCCAAAAACAAGAGATAAAAAATTGGAAAACCTTACATGGCATATCAACATAGGAAAGATTTTAAGGTATGTATGCTAGTTGGTTTACACTCCATTGCCAACTTTTGGCAACTTCATGTAGCAAACTCACCTACTAATACTCCAAATATGATTGGAAGTGATCACAATTGATTGACCGATTGATAGACTGCAACTAATTAATTGATGGAATGACTGATTAATTGATCGATTGATAGATTGCAACTGATTAACTGATGGAATGACTGACTGATTGATTGATTGATAGATAGATTGCAATTGATTGATTGTAATTGATCAAAATTTATGAGACAATCATCACTGGTCAAGGAATGTTAATAATGAGAGAGATTTTGTCGCCCAGACACCTCTTTATGTTTAGTATTACATGAAAAATGCATTTTGGCAGCACTGAAATATAAATTCCCTCCAACTGAAAAGGTTTTCAAACTCCCTTTCTAGCTTCTAAATGCAACATACTTGATTATTCCTTAAAAATTCATTTATGCCTTTTGCTATTCAACAACATATAATTAGATCCACACTTAGCTAAGAGATCTAACAAACTTCCCTATCAGATGAGCCTAGCCTGCTTTTGCAAATAAGAATCAGGGTTGGACCATACATTTATTTCCTGGCTTTATTGTGACTTTCTGACAATATGGTGGGGAAAAAAACATGAAATATCAGTGTTTAAGTAACCATAGTGAAATATGTGTTGAGGAATAGAACATACTGTACTACATGTAACCAGCTACTTTTCATAATTTCTTACAGGTTGAGAATGCTAGCTTTTATTGAGTTCTACTATATAACCGAGTACATGGCCATTCTCCACATTGTTGTTAGAGTTCTATGCGATATATCTTTTTATTTGTACAATAATGTCCCAGTATCAGGCGTGGCCTTGATACAATCCTCTAAATTAAATAACTATATTAAACTGTAGAGAACACTTTAACAATATTTAGTCTCTCAACAATTTCCTTGGCCATTTTTTATGTGCTTAAGCTTATGTATATATACCTTTGCTAAAGGTAATGACCCAGTGAGAAATTTGCAACCATGCAACTACAATAGGGTTACAAGGAGAACCAACCCCATGAACTTTACCTGAACCCTCTCATTATCTAATCTGTTATCACCTATAATCTCATTTTATATCTCCCATTGGTGACAATTCTGAACAAGACCAGAGGATATATACCACACACTGGATATAGAAAACCCCCTAGACATCTCAGGTCAGAGGTCACAAACAATGCTGATGTTTTGGACAACAGCTGCCTATGTATTAAACCAAGAAAAAGTTGGAGAAAAAAAGAATGACCCAAGTTAGCTAGTTTGGACTTTGATATTATAGCACTGCTAGAAATGAGAACAATTATTATAGTATGAGATGGGCTGTACCAATATTCTGAGCACTGTTAACCGTACTGTACATTATATGTGCATATGTTGAACATTAAATGAATTGTATGTACTACGTATAGTGGCTAAGATAGTTTGTACAATCTGAGAGCTAGAGAAAGAATCCCGATTAGTCATATCATCTTGATATGAACTGAGGTCATAATCAAACCATATGAATGCTTTTTATAGTGTGTAATGCTCTATACACTGAGCAGCTGTCGCCACTGCTACTGTCCCTGAATACACAAACAAACCGTGAATCCGTGATACTAGGTCAACTGATCGTTGTACCCTCAACCCTTTCCTATTATCACTAATAAACACCAGACGATTGCAGCAATACTGTCAATCCATATTTCCTTGAACGGCTTGAAAGGTTCCAAAGAAAAGATAAAGGGATACTTCCAGTCCTCTAATTGGTCTCATGTCAAAATGACTTTTCCAAAACTTCCTCTTTAACATTTGGACATCTGATTGCGGTTAAAGAGATAGGAAGTAGCACAGAGTAGAATGACAAAGCAGACAGGACATATATTACTTGGTCAGTTATTAGGCATTAGTCACATTATGACATAAACTTGTACTGTTAAAATCAATATCAAATATGTCAGCACGGTATACTATCCACCACAACGATTTCAATTATCAACTCTGAATCACTCAACGTCCGTTCACAAAGCTCATTTGAGTTTAATTTCAGAAGACGTTGGCTTTAATATTGTTGAATATTCATGAGATCTTCATTTCCAGCCTGCTTGTTTATGACTGTGTTTTACATGGACAATGATTGGACAATCTGTGCATTTGTATACCATCTATAGAGCCCTACTTACAACAATAGTGTCTTTAGGGAAACTTAGGCGAACAATGGACTTTTATCTGGTGAAGACCACATCACAATTAGGGGATTTCATCTGATATGAAAGGAGGACATGTTGTCCCCGCCTGGGGGATAAGACTAATTTGAGGGGTACTCCCTCCCCTTTAAGGGGAGAAAATGATTTGGAATGTGTTATCTCTGAATGGATAATCTTCCCAGCATCTTCAAAATCCAGACTTACAGCAATGGTGAAATTAAGGGGACTTAAATTGTATGGGCTTTAATTTCCCATCTGATGGCATCGTCGCTAATAGTAGAGAAGTGTAAAGAAAGTGGATATGGACATTATATCAGGCATCAAAATCAGTTATATCACAAACGGGTGGGTGTATCACCCTTGCATCTACAGGACATTCCTGTACAAAGTCATCAACTCACGTACTACATGCCAAGAATTTGACTAATCAGAGAGTTTGAGCCTCTGAGAATCAAACATCCAGAGATTTCAAATCACAAGAAACTAATGTATTCCTTATGGTTACATAAAGCGCCTGAAAAGTTCGGGAACTGTGGATTACAGAATCGTCACCGAGGGACTACAAAATGTCGTGAGAACTGAACACTAACATCCTAGAGCTTATCAACAGGAAGTTACTTTTGACAATTTAATACTCAACATGTTCTGACCTGTTAAATGATATTCTTATCACACATTTCAAAATGATACATTTCTAGCTAAAAATAGGTAACTATTGATGTAGCTGGTCACATTATCAAGTATGTTCGAGGTGTTGTTTAGTACACATGCAGCTGCTAAGTCAGTGGAACGTTTATCCGATAATTGTGTAAGAAAACAATATTTCCGATATGCTGCTAGTAGCATATTGGTATATATAGATAAATAATTGGCCAAACAGCTTTACAGTAGGTCTCACCAAAACACAATTCAAGTTATTCAGAAAGATATCCAAAATGCTTGAATTTTTTGGAAATTTAAAAAATATATATTGGTGCTCAAATATATACCAAGATATTTTGAGTGTTGTTTTAGTACGCTGTTTGGGGGTGGGAGGTAGAGGGGGGGGAGGGAGGGAGATTTGTTTAACCCAAAGAATGCTATCATATAGCTTTAATTTCCATATTTTGTTGGTGAGTAAGAACTTCTGAGTGGAAAAATTGGGATTTTCCCTGCCAGCATAACGTATTTACAATGACTGGTTTAAAGCAGGAGGGAAAGGAATCCTACTAAAATCCATTGTGGCTATGAGTTGATCAATTTACTAAAATTAGTTTTTAATATCTTCAATTATCAAAACAGGCAAGATTTCCTAGTCGTATGAAACCAACAAATGGCTTCAAATATGTTAATCTATATTCAAACCACAAAAATGCTTTTTAAAAGCCATCTTTGTTTGTTTCTGTTTCATATCCTGCGAGAATTCTTGACATCTATCTGATGATGAATTAAGGTACATCATGATATATTTGACCTCTCCCATTACAATGAATTGTTAGCTTTCCAAAAAAATTTGTCTGAAACGACTTGCTACCTTTGTCTATAAATATACCAAACAGAGCAATAACAAGTCAACAGATGATTGCTTGAGATCTTAAATTTCTTTTCGGGAAATTTTCAGACAAATCATGGAAAGCTAACAAAACTTTGATCTCTTCGGAAAATAGTATGTCAGATGCCACTGTTCCTATGGTAACAAAACGATTCAAAAATAGATCTTTGCAGGTAGGGGAGCTAAAAATCTGGAAACTTAAACAAATCCTATTAAAATGTGAACTTTATAAGTGCATTTACAGCAACCCACTATGTGAAGAAATTGAGACAGCAACTGGTATTTTAGTTTTTGACCTTCCGCTTCTCAAGAACAATTAGTGTCACAACTCACAACTCAGAGCAGTTTAAAATGGGTAGAATTGAGGAAACTTAAGGTTTAGACAGATGAAAGAGGGGCATAGTCTAAATATCCTGGTGAAATTTGCATTTAATTCCTACAAACCATTTTCTGGAAATCAACATTCTCAGTTGATACGATTTGCAGCCGAAGTGAACTTGAAGCAAACAGATAAAAAAAACAATTCACTTTACTATTTGCAGACAAATCACCCTTTCTAAGACACCACTGCTAGAGCACAGAACGTTTGATAATAGTGAATGAGGGTAGGGAACTTCCAATTACTGTATTTGCTAAAATACAAAGCAAACTTCAAAGTGAATTAAGTTCTCCAGTGAAGGACTTAATATGAAATACAAATTACTAATAGCGTAAAGGATCGCTGATAAAGATACATGTCCTTGTTTTCTATGCCAACTGTAAACCAGTCAGACGCAGAGTAAAATCCAAAGGGTCAGCCAAGAACAGGGACATTTATTGTTTGGGCAGTTACAGTATGTCTGGACCCCTCCTAAGGTTGTTGGGTGGGACCTCATGAATGGGCAGTGGTCAGGATTCGGGCGACAAACCCCAAAGAATTAACTTCAGCGTGCATATACATGTACCCTGAAATCATTTAAACTGCATGATGGCTAGTAAAATACAATTTGATCTCCAAAAGTCACAGAAGCATCATAAAAATATCAAAACCATGTTTCGCACTCCATTTTACCCTACAAGTAAACAGAAGCGCCACGATCATAACAATAATACTGTGCATTGGTTAAAAGCTTGCAGGTTTGCAGGAGGAAAGAGCAAAAATAAATAAATAAAACCAACCCAAACCAAAAGGAATATAAATAAAGTAGAGCTTACAAGGTCCGAGGTACCTACCACAGAATTCATGTACCCCATGCAGATATATGATATGTCGTCCACCAGACGGAGAGGAACGAAGCATGCAAAGAAGCATGGACCAAAACATAATATAACAGCAGATGAGGAAAGAGAGGGAAGGAAGAGAAACAATTAGTGATGATGCAGCAAACTACAATAGCAGTGATCTGCATATATATGCAAATGATTAATGAATATGTATCAAATATGCAAACATGCCTAGACAACAATGTCTATACTGCACCCAGGTTGGGACAATTCTTTCTATACTGTAGTGTTATGTCCCGCTTCAGAGCACTCGTATTGTCAGTACGAGCAGTATGAATGACATGTTTCTAACAGATTCAAGGTTAGGAACTGTTTGTACTGTCAATACCAGTGCTTTGAGAGCATGATATTGGAGTACAGTTTAGAGAGGTATTAGCACTAGGAAATTGTCCCAACTGGCTGATCTATAAAACACATACGTGAATATTCATCTAATGTCGTGATAACTTTCTGTCGTTAAGGCTGCCCGACGTAGAGTTATATTGAGACATCATGCAACATGTGCCACATTATATAATACAAACACAGAGCACTGGGGTACATTGCTACAACATAGTAACTGGTACTATGAAAATTCCTGAAGAGGAAAAACGTAAGTTTTTTTTGGGGGGGGGGGGGGGGGAAATACAATAACAAAAACAAAATTAAGGAAAGAGAGGACACCAATATTGATATTGAAGGAAACAAATATCTTGCCTTAAATTCAGTTATTCCTGCTACCCCCACTAAGAGGATAGTAATGTACTTCAAACACTATTCCAATCGAAATGGTTGCAAATTGAGATACAATGGAGAAAAGTTGGACGTTAATTTAGCTTTTTTTTAATTCTTGTTAAAGTGTTGACAATTTCTTGATCCGATTCAACACAAGGATAAACATCATTAAACAACACTTATTTCGTGATTGTAATTTCTAGTAGAATGTAGATAGGAGAGGGACACTTCCATTTTTCACACTCAGTATATCTGTCAAATTAATTTCAGAAACTGGCAATTATTTGAACCATCATTTTTATTTCATGAAATTTGTTGCAACTTTGGGGGTTCACTGTGAAATATTCAGCTGTAAGAAGAATTATGCAGCAAGGTTTAGAGGCAGCCTGCAGCTTGGATACACACAATAGCAGTGAGGATTATTTTAGCAAAGAATTGAATCATTTATACAACTAAATATTCTTTTTTAAAAGAAGCTCTGTTTATGAGAATGTTCTTTCTGGCCAGGTGATACACACATCATCTACATACAGTACCATATTTAAAATATAAAATAACACCTAGAATATTAATCCTAATTTTATTGCATTTGGTGAGCGATTCTTGAACCTCATATCCAACACTCGATACACTATATCCCCTAGGAAATCAGCGATTTTCCACCTTCATTAATTAACTTAATGAATTCATTACTTTAGAATGACTTTAGTCACACCCATCAACACTGAAGGCATATAGCTGAATGACTTATTGGCTCAACCCACAGTTTCATATTTGCATGTAGTCCGTTGGTAACATGAAACAAGACTTTTGAGTTTCCAAACTTACTATGAAATTGAATCTATCCTACATTTGTGGATCACATCAAACCTCGCACAATCATATTTTGAAAAATCTATTATCTTCATCATTTCATGCATTCTCATGTCTCTCCCAGGAGAGAATTTCTTTCTGTTATGTTTATGTATCTTTTTCTTTGTTTTTCATTTTCTATTCCCCCCCCCACCTTTGTTGAGTTCACATCCTCTGCCCCATAATTGAAACAGACCAAGTGAATTATCAAAATTCATGAGAAACTGATTCAAAGTTTTTTTTTTTCATTTGACAGTCTTCACTGTAATTATATATTATTCTCCTACTCGCTGCTTGGATGAGAAAACAAATTCAGACCCTGGCCAAGAGAAAATTTATTGGATATCTTGGGAAGCAGAAACTTAAGGAAAATAATGTGTTTTAGGGATGAAAATTAGCAGGATCAAGAGCTGGGTGAGGGAAGGCAGAAACATTTGTAAAGAGGGGATGGCTCTGATATTTTTGGTTGCAAGGTTTAACAGAAGTGTGCAATTTCAGCAGGAGGGATCGATTGGGCATTAAAGCCAAGGGCTAAAATGTTGTTCACAACAAACAACAAACAAATATTATAAATACTAGATTTGAAATCACTTTTTTGAACATCTACAAAAACCACATGTATGTAATGTCTTCCTCACTGCTCCGATTCCAATTGAATGAGTAAGTATATAGCTCTCTGTATCCTATAAATTATCAAAACCACTACTTTGGGGGAGGGGGAGGGGGTGGAATGGAGGGAAAAAACCTAACTGTACAGTTAATAGCAATGTACTATAATGAGTGGCCAAATATATATGGTGTTGACCTAGCTGATATATGGTGTTATGGATGTAAGTTAACATAGAGTGCGCAGAAAGAAACCATTATAATATTTAGTAGATGTATATAACCGCAGCCAAGAACCATGGACCATATATATGTGTGAGTTAAGAAGTGCTGTTAGCCTGTTAGTAATGACATGTTCCTTTTATGTAAGTAAGACATATATGCAATGTGAATGTTAATTATATTCATGTACGTATATAATCCACCTGCAATTTCACACTTGATAATGAAACATACTCTATATATCGTACATAATACATATATTATGATATTATGCATGCAATGTGTAGTACACATTATGGTGCCAAGAAGATTGTAAAACAAGGAAAGATAGAAATCTTAACATGGTATTAAAACTATTAGCATCAGACATCAACTTCTTATGGTTCTATTAATTAATTTATAATTTATAAAAGACCATAAAACCTAATGCAAATCCCAGTTAGCCCACACGGTAACAAATCTGAACCATGCAGACTCCATACATATATCTGCTTTCTAACATCTAGAAACTGATGTGAGAGAGATAGACTTTCTGGAACAGATTAATTTAAAATTTTGCATAATTCTGCATTTTGATCTCTTCCTTGATTTTACAAACTGATTTATCGTCATATTTTTATCATAGATGAGAATTGTACGTAATCCTCCGCATATGAAGTCTACTAATTAAATTCAATTAAACTCAATAGACTGTCAGCACAAGTTCTGTTATTCTCATTAATTAAAACTACAGTACAGTTAAATTTGCATCATAATAGCTAGTGTAGACTCATATGTATAGAAAACTGTCATGAATATTGTCACACGATTATTAAGTTTGGTAGCAACAGTTGTTTCTCTCCTATTTGCGTGTCTTGTATGTAAGTTGCATTTTTACATCAATTGGGTCGATAAAGTCATGTGACATGTTTACATCATCAGTCTTGGAGAAATTTATCCAGTATTGCATCGAAAAATGCCATGCGAAAAAATGACTATACAATTAAGTGCAAAGTTTTTTGCTTTGTTTTTGCTTTGTTTTGTTTTTAAATTCAGATTGGCTCCCTCATTAATTAAAATACATTACAATTAGTCAATTACCCTAAACTGACTGGTCACATGCAATACCAGAGTACCCCCCCCCCCCCCCCACAAAAAAAAACACAAACACAAATAGCACAATATAACACATAATATTTTTTTAG
>JAAAKB020256380.1:0-10447 GCA_010014835.2 Apostichopus leukothele | reverse complement strand
ATTCATTCAGACTATTATGTCTTGGACTGGAATGTAGAATAAGCCCTTCGTTTATTATCGGATTTAATAGTGTGTGAGCTTCTCTTCATGATTCTTGAAACGAAATGAAAATGATTAATCTACCTTCAACAGTGCTCTTGCTATATACTCTAATTTATGAAAGAATATAAAAAGTGTTAACAAAGTCAAAGATGATATAAAAACAACAACACCAGTTTCGAATAGAGTAGGAATGTTATGAAATTCATGTGTCAACATAAACAACTCAAGCATGCAGCTATGAGCTCAAGCAAACATTCCTGTACTATCACAAGAGAGGGTAGGGTGACGGTTGAGTGAATAAACTTGCAGGCATCGGAAAAACCGAACCCAAGCATCTAGGGTGTTGCTAGATTGAAACCTTTTCTGGTCATGGCAAGGTGAGTTTTTCTCATCTAAGATGGTCTTTCATCTTTGACATGCATAAACTGATGGATACTTTCCAGCTGACTGAAAATATTTTATGTTTTGAATACAGCAAGTTATGTATGATGTATTTGAACTTAATTTGAAAGATATGACAAATTTTGAGCAAACTGCCTTAGAAACAGGTCAACATTTATGCTGTAGTTGTGGCATTCCTTTATCCCTACCCTCATTGGTGGAAAAAAAAAATGGTGAGGTTTTTTTTTAAGTATAATTTTCTGCAGCTGCCCTCCATCCTTGTTCTTTCAGCTTTACTTTTTTATCTTTTTCTTTTTCACTTTTCATCAATCAGTATTAAATACTTCCTAAACGAATGCAAATGGCTTCTCCAAAATAATGGGCTACATCTACACATTTAAATGGCCTGTTGGAAATAAGTCACTCATGCATACTTTTTTCCAAGCACCTATCATCGTCTGTCTGTAAGAAAAATAAATCTAAACAATAAACAGGATTTCAGAAGACGACTTTCCTGGTAGAAAATACCATTTGTGCCTTTAAATACCCTAAATTCATTGTTTTTTGGTTTTTGGTTTTTCTTCTTCTTCTCATTTTCCTTGCTTTTTATACAGCCAATTTTTTACAAGAATGCACACATAATACTTGTAGCAGGATATCAGAGCGAAGATGAGTAACGGCTCCTCATTCTTTCTACTGGCGGATTAAAGTCTCGGTACAAAGCTCTGAAGAATGAACTTTCCATTATTTCATCTGTGTTCGGTCTGCTCGCTGGATCTGGTGAGAGCAACCACTGGACAAATTCCTTCTGTAATTGAGAGAAACAAAAGACACAGGACATAACCAATAAATCTGTTTCAAATTCTTGAAATAAATCTGGTTACTAAAATTAAATAACCTTGAACCATTACCGGTTTCTGTCACCATGGTAACTGTCCACTACCATTCACAGCTTCTGCTTCACTTGATTTGAGATTTCCATTAGAATGAAGCCCTTTACACCTAGTCCCATCTTGTCCAACCTTCCTTTCTCCTCTGATCCACCCCTTCCCCTCTTATCCACTCTCCACCTCCTCCCTTATTCCCCTCATCCTCTCAAAAGTTTAAAATGATATTACAAATATCAACAGACACACATACAGGCCTTACTTGTATTAAGCTGTATTATATTAGAAATTCTGTCCACCTAATTAGGTATCAGTGATATAAATGACCTTTGGTGAGTGATCGTGTCTTACCTCCGTTAGCATTTCTTCAAAAAATGTTGACGGAAACTTTTGATTTCTTTTTACTTCAGACAGTACCTGTGGATTGAAATGTAATGATAGAAACAAAGATATGAGTTATAAGGCTGTTGGCCACAAAGCCTCCATGAATGATGAAGATGGAGCAAATAAGTAGGATTGAATATATATTACAGAAATTTTCAAAACAAGACATTCCTTATTAATATCGTAAACAGTTTCAGAAAGGCAAGCAGAATCGTCAAAACAATAAAACAAAATCATGGAGAAAATATGCAATGGATTGAAGAAATCTCTTGATATTTACTCTGCCTCTTGTTGAGTTAACTGTTACATCACCTTGCATTCAATGTACAATAATATTAATATTGAGAGTACTGGCAACAATTATTAAACTATATGGTCATATCAAATGTATGTGATGGTACATTTTTCTTGCTAGTGAATGTGTCTTGTAATAATAATTTTTAAATTTAAAGCAAAACACATAAATATCCCCCGACATGGAATGAAAAAGAAGCGAAATAAGAATACATCATTGGTGGAAAGATGTTACTTACAGAGACACGTTCCATTTGCGTTGAGAATGGGTACACCAGTTCGAACAGTATCAAACCAAGAGAAAAGATATCAACCTTATGATCATAACTATGACCTTTGACCTGAAAAAACAAAATATGTGCCACAGTAATGATTAATTCCTTAAGTATGTTCTTTTCAAACACACACAGAGGAAACATCATGATATGGAAATTTGTTATATTTTAATATTGACAAAAAATATTACACTGTATATGTGTTTATCACATTTAAATGTAACTTAATGAATTTGAAAATTGGTCATGAAGATTGGGTGCATGCCATAACACATTACAATGCAGCTCATTAGACTATATTGTTTTTAACTTTAATGAGAAATCATAAACACCCTCATAATATGGAAAGTCGCATTTAAAATCAGTCTGCCTTTTTCGGACAAAATTACCTTTAAAGGAATAATGGGTCGGACTACTTTCATTGTTTTTGCTTTTAAATATACTATTAAAGAAGGCTTTGTTAACAAACAGATGTTTACTATTAACTCATGAGTATTCACTTTGGGATCAGATGATAACTTTGATGGCATTATCGAGAGTATGGACATACCTGCTCAGGACTCATGTATAACTGAGTTCCAACCTGAGATGTGTGACGAGTGTTCCCTCTATATTGTTCGGTCTGGAGCTCTGCCTTCAACTCTGTGTCCATCGCAGTGACCAGGCCGAAATCGCCGACTTTTACACTACCGTCCATTGAGAAGAAGATATTCGAAGGCTGTTAAGGAACGAAAATGAAACAGTGACCTTTCATACCTTTGTAATATAGAGAGGTCAGCGTAGCTCAATGTCCAAAAATTCTTGAGGATGCCACAAATTCCAACGGAAACCTTGGATGAACTTCTAACATGGTTCGTTGATCCCACTTTATTGAGTACAAACCCCCCACGCATCCCCCTTGTTTTCTGTAGAGGTCAAAGGTCCTTTGAGATCAACAGATGTCAAAGCCTGAAAACTCTGTAAACACGATAACTCAAAGAGTGCATCTTTGTTGAACGTTATACTTGGTATGTAGATCCAGCTTGGTGAATACAGGAACCCTATTGTTAACACAATAACTCAGATTTATGTACCTCACAATAAACTGGAAGAAAAAACAAGAATTAGCTCTGTGTAAAACATCTGCTGAACATCTTTGCAATTGCATTTCAATCTGTTCGTTTTAAGCGTAGCATCTTGTCATGTTACATCCCGATATATTATGTTTCGTTTATATATGTATATTGTTAAATGTCTGTAAACTATGCAAACTGTAAACTCACCTTCAAGTCTCTGTGAATCATTCCACATTGATGAACGTAGTTGACAGCACCGAGTATCTGCTGGAATATATGTAGCAATTTATTTCGATCTCTTAATTTTGTGTTCTGATTTAACCAGTCTTTGAGAGTTTCCTTCTGACAGAGCTGCATTTGAATGTACAAGTAAATCTTAGATCTGACTACTGGATCCGTTTCCGGTGGAGGTTCAGAAATTGCACTTTGATCGGCATCGGCGGATTTGTTCCTTCTGTCGGCATCTCTCCTTGATCGACGAGTGATGTCCGTAACTTGGAGGGGTTCCGAAGATAAATGCGGCTCAGTATCTGGTTTGGAAGAATTAGTCTGTGATTTGGCCGAGCAGCCCGAATCCTCGAAGACGATGTCGAGACTGTCGCTTGTCTCGTCCACTTTTGAGTATCTTTGAAAAGGAACACTGACAGAATCGTTACTTTCACTGATGGAAAGACAATTTATATCAAATGGCTTCAATGTTTCCAAGGTACATTTTGCAGCGGTTGGTACACTTTTGAAATCGACACAAAAAGATCCACTCTCCTCGTCTTCTCCGTGGTCCAATGGCGCGGGACTATCCTCGTCGTCGCCGCCACCGAATAAGTGCGCGCTAGAATCGTTGGAAGTTTGGCGCAAGAATCTTCTTTTATCTCTCAGGAGTTGGCTGTCTTTGTTGAAAGTTGCAGAGGTTGTGAAGGTACTTATTGGTTCATTCAATGAGCTGAAAGTTAAGAATACAATAATTGAAACAGAATGGATAGGAATGAAAAATAAAAAGTTCAAGTCGAAGAAACTTTACCAATACACCGGGAAAGTATCGTCCCCACAACTAAACAGCACCAATTCAGCACCGGTGAGCAGATATATTTGATAACCTATCTGATATTTTATTAATATCTATCAATGAAACACTTGATTTAATACTTTTTGAATTACAGAAAAAATTCGAACAAAATTACAAATATGTGGGTGTGTTACATGACATGATTTATGTTCAAACACCACGTTGAAATATCAAGGCTAAACAAAGCCAACATAAACATTTGTGAATACCGAAGAAACACACTATTGAATGTGGTCTGTATATATACATTGCAGGAGAAAGATCAAAAGGGCTTTACTAAGAGATCATTGGTACTAAGAAATGTCTTTGAAACAAAAACAAAAAAAGGGGCATAGGTTGGATATAGTTGGCCTTATATCAGACTTAATAGATGTCTGCTTTACCAATAGGATAAACATTATTCACTACTTAGTTTAAGTAAGTTTACTTTAAGATTTGAGCATAATACCTGAAACAATATTGACAGGGTTTCAGGGATGGCAAAAGAAAAGAAATGATAAAGATAAAAACTAACCTATCAGCCCCCATAAATACTTGGTCATGTCCTTCTTGCCATCCTGGTGGGGGTTCCTCAATCCATGATTGGAAATACCTCACAATACCAAAATGCTCCAACCTTGCCAGGGCCCTTGCTTCACGCAACACTTTCTCCCTGGCTTCTTCTCTGTATGTGAAGTCAGTGAGATGTTTATTATAAAAGAAATATTGTCACAAAAGCTGGGTTACCTTCACATGAAGAATGAAAACTGGGAGATGTCTAAAACACAACATCACAATAACCAAACTCAAGCTGTAAAGTTTCATATTTCTATCTAAGCATTTCTTTGATTTAATACTTTCTATGGTAAAATATCGGCGAATGCTAGTCAAGCTGTTGAACTAATTTTAACCAAATACTAGCATTGTATAAGCACTTATTAACAAGACAATAATTACATTAAATGATTTCCTCTCCTCAACAAAAATATTTACATCACACATTTGATATGAAATATGACCACTGAAATCACCATGATTATGAAGGGAACTAAATTTTGCTTACACTTTTTTTTTTGAATTGTTCATTACAACAATCTATCTGTTGGGGGAGGAAGGTGGGGTAGGGAGGGATGGAGGGGCAGGAGGTTAGCATGAGATGATGGGTGGAAATAACAAGCGTCTCGGGGGGGGGGGAGGAGGAAGGTTGTAAGCATATAAGCTGCACTACCACATTTTAATGTGAAAGATTTGATTTAGTTTCAACTTTACTAACCTCCCATCCTTTAATAACTTCCCTTCTCTATGATACTTTATTTGGATCATACTAAAAGTGGTAAAGTATGAAAACTGAGATAAACAAATCAGTGTTGGTAATTTTGTTGCCTTCGCTGTGGTTAGTTATCAAGAAAGGTGAGTGAAATATGTACCTATGCGGTAAAGAGATTCTCTTGATGGCATAACTGCTCTCATCGACTCGATTCTGGGCTTGGAAGACAATGCCGAAACCACCTTTACCAAGGCACTCCTGATGGTTGAAATCACTCAGATATCTGACAATAACAAAAACCAAGAAATTTTAAAGGGTGTGGTGCAGTGACTGGTAAATAGCATTTTATTGGTGGCAGGAGTTAAGCAATTGATTGGATTTTGGTTGTTTGTTTGTTATATTAAGTATGGTAATTGCTTACAGGGATTTAACTTTTGAAAAGAGCATATGAATCTTTGGCTTGGATGGGATTCCGACCAGTGCTCTTTAACAGTCAGTGGTGATACCTAAATTTGACCATTTTCTTAAGTGAGAGTGTGCAAAGTCACTGCAACTTGCATACTGTGTAACCAGCTATGAAACTCCAGTTTTCGTGAGATAAAACAAAGACAAATAAAAGAAATATCAAGAAAGGAAACCTCAATTCCTGTTAGTTTTCATTTCCTGAATTACCTCAGTACTTATTACTTACTAGCACTAGTGCAATCCATGAAAAAAATTCCTCAGAGACAGATCAACTGAGGTCACATTTGAGGTCACACATTTGAGGTCACAACAGGTCACACAACTGAGGTCACATCACAACTGAGGTCACAACTGAGGTCACATGAGTACTTACTAAAACTAATTCTTGAGTTTGGCATGAATTTGCTCTTACACAATTGGTGCCTGAATACTATGACATGGTTTCAGTAAATTTTTGTTGAATACCTTGATGTAAATCCTTTATTAGTCTCTGGTACCACCTCGACTCTCATAGCCTCCTCAGCAAAGACTACCTCACTCTGAGCGCTATCGACGGGCACTTCACAAGCAGCCTTTAAGACAAACTGGTAGAGCAGCTGCCAGCCTACAGCCATGATGACACTCGAAATTATCATCTCTCGCCTGCAGAGAACAGATCCAAATAAAACAACTTTCAACCTCAAATCTTTCAAACTACAGGTTTTCTCTGCCATTACTATTCCATTAGGGAGCGAGCAGCTGTTTAACATTAACAATTGTTCAAATGTCTTTTCCCAAGTGAAATGCATCAATGTCAAAGATCTTTCCAAGTAATCAAACCAAAATTTATCATTTTTTAATGTTTTAATTCAATATTTCTGTACTTCAAAAGAGATATGGTTTCAAACTAAGCTTGAGATTTTCACTCAAGTAATAAAACTTAATAATGATCTTTGGTATAATTAATGATAATTGATAAGTAGTGGTGAGATCCTGGCATCTTCAGTCTCTAGAAAATGTGACCACAGCTTTATTCTGGTATTTTTTCGTTTAGGGTAGAAGCAGTACTTATTAATAGCTGCATTTGGGGATGAATACCGAGTTCTTTTCCCCAGTTCTAGTTTAAGTGTAATTCATTTTCACATATCTAACCAACTTCTAAAGGGAACAAAATCACCAGCAGCCGAAATGTAGCTGCTTTTACTCGAGAAGTAATAGTTGGGCTTGAATAGAGCGTATGTTAAAACTATCACAACAGAGTGGGTTCTCATATTTTGCTTGCAGGAGTGACGAGAGGGAGAAGGGTGGTCAGTGGGACTGCAGCCTTGGGGCCAAGAATAATTTATGGGGCCTGAAGAAAAAATATCAAATGAGTGTTGTTTTTTCATTTTCATAATGTACTAACAGAAAAGTGATGAGTGCAGAAATGGGACTCAGTGATACAATTGTCCTTGGGCATGACTGTGCTCTCAATGTCTCCTTCTGCCCGGACCAAAATTTACTCTGAATTTACCGCTTTATCAACGATTTTTCGATTAAGAAAGAAACGGATCATTTTAGAAACAAAATTTGTTAGATATGGTCAAGAAATTTCACAAAGCCACTTCGGTGTCAAGAACTTGTCTTTAAAAACAAAATTGATATATTCTATGGTACTTACCACCAATTCCACACCGACAGACCAAGGAAGATATTGATCCCTTTCTCATTGGACTGCATACTCTCATTGTCAACCAGTGGCTTCCTCCGTTTGGAACGATGGCTTTCAAAGAGATCTGTTTTGGGGCATTTATTTAGTAAAAAGGGAAGAGAATAACCAGCATCTGAAAAAAAGAAAAGTTGTTTCATGGTTTCGGTTATCAGCTATAAAGATATAATGATACTAAAACAGTAAATAAACTACTGTAAAAAAGAGAGAGAGAGAGACAAGAAACACATGGAGGATTAGCACAAACCTTGCTCTCGTTAAATAGTACTAGTCCATTTTCATCAGAAATGACATTTTGCAAACATGCTTGAGTGCAAAATACTCATGTAATTTATACAATCTAGTACAATTCTTCTTCCACCCACAGATATCTTTTATCTTGTATAATTCTTATATCAACAGTTATTTAAACAGAAAAGGCAATTTCACACAAAAAAAAGTGTCATATAAATCAAGGATGACACAATTTTGCGACAAACATTGTTTCTCCAAATCTGGTTCTCAAGAAATCTGTCTATTTATAGGGAATAATACATCAAAACACTCTAGTTACTTCCCTCAATAACCCCCCAAAACTTACCGAATGGATACTGGTTCCATCTAGCTGCATCCCCAGGCTTCTCTATAGGACCAATGAAACCTAGGTTGTCCTCTTCACTCTGCTGTTTTCCCGAGTGAGCTAGAATCGGAGTTCGAGAATCTGCAGAGGATAGGTAAGGTCTCCATCTGATTCTTGGAACAAGCCCATAACCGCTTTCGTCTGCAATGAGCTCGACTGGAGAAGAAGTCGTTGATTCATCGGCATACTGGCTTTGCGTCCTCGAAGGCCTGACGTAAAGTTGATCTTGAAATCGTCCTTTCGAGGAGAAAAGATGCAAAAATTAAGCTAACGAAAAACTACTATTTAACTGTCTGTATTCCTAGTTCTTACCTTGGGCACTGTTGGTGCCTTACGTTGATTTTGTAGGACATCAAATTTGTTTGGTATGAACCAAACATTTAAATAACTGTCTAATTGGGAGCAGTTAAACTGCTTATGACTGCCTACACAAATCTCTTTATTAGACTGAGGGTTATCCAATTATGCAAAATAAATATGTCTTGGTTTGCTCAGAATAATAAACACACCAGCAACAACAGCAGTTGTAAGATATTGTCTCAATGATATCAAAGTGCAATCCAGGGTTAAATATTAAACGGTCATCCAAGACGACCAAATTTCTGCTCCGACAACCAAAATCAGCTTCAGAGGGTCATCTGACCGATGGTCAGTTGTTTACATCAAATTTATATTGCCCTCCATTTATTTTTGCAGATATTAAAATAACACAAAAATAATGGTAGGCCAATGACCCATGCAAAGGAGAGCTTAAATGTTAGGACTACACATTTCTCTCCTACAGTGTACCTATTATTGGTCATTCTTTGTTATTTTGCTTCATTTTTTCCCCCGGACAACCGCATTTGCTGTTCCGATAACTAAAAAGGTGAGACCAAGTTGTCTCCAGGGTCAAACCAGAAAAAAAAAATCCATAGAAATTTGCTAATTGTTACATTCAATTATGAAAAAGACTGGTAAACAGATGAAGGAATTACAGAGTCTACAAAGGGGATATTCTAGATATTACAAAATACTCCAAGATACTTTTAAATACCTTCTTCAAACTCACCTATAAATGAAGGCATGATAGGATCGGCATAAGGGATTAAATTCTGTTCTTGAGAGAGGGATGGATCAATGTCAAGAGACAGAATATCCAGTTCCTTGACTGTGCCATCAATGATGGTCCATACATTTGCAATATCCGAAGAAAACTGAGAAAGTAAGGATATTATGTGATTAGTACTAGTAATGTTTCCCCCCAAAACTCTCAGCTATAATACTAAATTTGAAATAGCTTTGAATAGTTTTACTAAAGAGGAAAAAACAAATGACTTTTCCAATAATTTCCAGTTCCTGTTTTAGAATGCTTCATACTCGCTAAAACTGACGCTACATATAGCTCCAATTTCGACATTTCTATTAGAACAATTCATAATTTGGAATTTTAAGATTCCCATTCTTGTCAACAATTTCTGTGTTCACTCAAAATTCCAGTTATATAAATTCCCAGCCATTTTTTCTCTTCTGGAGGTTACTTAATATATAATACCAATCAGTGTTGTAGCCACGCCGGTCGGGCGTAACCGCCACTAGTGCTTGCCGACCGGCACTCAGAGTAAATCAGCATCCTACCGACCGCCACTCAAGCTTCCTACCGACCGTCACAAAAATCAGTGAATCTTGTATTAAATGAAATCAAAATACACTGAAAATTACCTGTGTCAAACTCGAAATAATTTGTTCACAAATTTACCCAAAATAGGCCTATTACTATTCTGAATCAGAATTTAGAATACTGTAGTCCGATTCTCTAGCCTGAACAAAACCAAATAAAAACCTGGGTAACTAGTAATACTACGAAACTATGATCATCAACGCAACGAGCGAGCCATAACTCACAAGCGCAGACACGGTAATCATAACAGCTGCATGCAGTACACGTGTGAGTGATACGTACGAGAGCAGTGGCGGAGCGTCCATACAGTCAGGGGGGCGGATGCCCCCCCTGACGGACTCAAATGGACTGCTGGCGCCCTTTTCAGCTTTTTACCACTTTTTACTTAT
>JAAAKB020256369.1:0-10448 GCA_010014835.2 Apostichopus leukothele | reverse complement strand
ATATATATATATATATATATATATATATATATATATATATCAATATTTTGCTAGTTGCGGATTATGGGGAAAAACGGCTAAAATAATGAACTTTAGGGCAAAATTGCCTCTTGGGTGAAATATACACTTCGCCTCAATGATTCACGCATCATTTTTACTGCCTTTAGCTTGATCTACGCATGTCTCGATAGGCCTATATTTCCTTTTGTCGAGAAGTTACAAACTTGCATATTCATGAGTAGGGGGTCGCACGACCTTTGTCAAGGATGCATAAACGGTGCCAGATTTATGGGGGTTGTATATTTGAAAGTAGCTTTCGGTTCACGTAACAACTAATTCTCGTTGCCTTTTCTTTGGGTGAGTTTTATTACTGCGAGGCACACTAGTAGCCCTGACAGTTCCTATATAATGTTGTTAACAACATTAATGCGTTAATTAGCTTTTGTAAACTAAATGAATGAAACGGCGCGATTTGACAGGACAGTGGGATTCAATATTGGTCTTGTATGAGATTGTAGTACATACGTAACAAAATCATAGCTTATACAATGAGGCTCTTATCACCGCTGTAATTGAGAAGCAATAACATCGAGAGATGTAATCTAACTATCGCAACTGTTGCACACATTTATTTGCTCAGTGTTTGAACTGTGGAGTGGCTTCTACCTAGAAGCGAAATGATATGAATATGAGCACAAGAATTGTGAAACGAGTCATGTGTCTTTTAGGAATCCGCTGATAAAAAGTGGTTCAAAGTTGAAGGGGGATACTACGGGGTTGTTTCAAAAGTATTTAAGTTATATCTGGTGGAATGGAAATACAAGGAGGTGCAGGAAGGGGGAGGGGGGGGGGGGACATATCAATTTGTGTGGAGAAATTATTAACGTATTAATTATTAGTTTCTCGGGTAGAACTAAGATTCTTTCAACGGAAAACAGCAGTTTTCCGTCCAACATAGGCCGTCTTTAGACCAAACGTAAGTAGTACTCCCTCGACAGAGTATCCGGTAGCCTGAGTTCATGACAATATATTGGTCATAGAGCGGTCTAAAGCAGAGCATCAACTAACTATCGATAGCCTTATACCTTTCTTGATTTGCAATCACCACCCCTTACTTCCCCCTCCCCATTTTCCTCCCCCTCCACTATGGAACAGGGCTATAATACAAAGCTTGCAATATCATATCAAAATGCATCAGACGCTAATCCAATAATCTGTTTCATATTAAATACAGTTGTACACGTGCGAGTAAGTACTAGGATGAGGTGACGGCGCACTATCGGAATTGGAAGACACTCATAGGCTAGGAAAGGTCATTGACTAATTTATTCTACTAAGGCTTGAAATAGTTGTTAACAGATGTATTAAAATTTACCCTCATTTGTTCACCTTCAGCAACAAAACATAACGGAAATTTTTAAGGTCACTTCTCCTCGCTCAATTGTTGATCAATATAAAGGCGCGTAGCCAGCCAATTCGTGGTGTGAGGGGCAAAGACAAATTTATATCCCCATTTTAAGAGTCAGATAACTTCAGTTTAATTAACGCCTGTACTGATATGACCTTGCATGACATCATATAAGCTTATAACTCTCTGTTAAGCTGCATGCAGATATTGTAATGAAATTTAAAACTAATATGCATAGCTATGCACATCCTACACCCTAGAATTTAACTAAGCCGGTTGAAAGCAATACTCTTTCTCAAGGTTGTCAAATATAAACATTTATCTGTCTACAAGTAATTTGAAAGAACTTCAGTAACAATCCTGCTGGTATGCCCCATTGCATTATAATAACTACTTTTGTTGGTTGTGTCAAAGTGCTATACTATGGTATATAGTCAGGCCCGCAGCCAGAGAATTTAATCGGGCACAAGATGTGGCTAACGTCCTTCCCCCCTGGGGAGGGATCCAATGACTGCTGTGTCCCTCCTCTTTTGATTTTTTTTTAAAATTTCGGTAAGGGGACTTCGATGTTCACGACATTCGTGGCGTACAACTTTATATGTCAACGTTTTAGTGTGTGTAAAAGTAAGTTGGCCTGACGTTTATTTTGATTAACGTTTTAGTGTATACTACTTTGTGTGCGCGTCTTATACAATGTGAGACATTTGAAAGAAAGTTTGGGAGAGGCGGAGCGGAAGGGAGGAGGCACGTTCTCTAATACCCCATTACCCCCATCACCCCGGCATTCCCCCATACAGTGGATACGGTCCTGTTTATGCATACTAACCGTATCAAGCATTAACAAATGGATAATAGTACGGTGCGTGTATTTAAGTCCACGCAATGTATCTCATATCTCTATACATTATGTGTTGAGCCAAATGGAGGTGTTGTGTTTTAATTAATGAAGACAATCACGTTTCATAAGAACTTTGGTTTAGTAAAGTGTCCATCACTGACTTATAGTGATTTTTTTCTATGTAATCTCTACTATGCTTAGTATGGGTATACGAACAAAAAATATATCTCATACATCTTGGCTAGTTATATTCTTTTGCCAATATTCAGCTGTACCCGTATCGTCCCCGAAATTTTATGTATGTGGTGGGGGGAGGCCTCATTTCCCCTGCACCTCCTCTCTGGTTGCGATACTGTTAATGTACCTAAAATCTAGTGTAATGGAGTATGTGTTAGGAATGAGTTTAAGATGCGCACCGATGCCTATAGCATGACAGCCTAAACCCTGTCCCTTTTAATTCTGATAGGTTGCTATCACATCATATTGATTCGGTTTTATGTCCATACAAGCCTGTTGTTCGCATTGTCCGTTGATAAACAAACCTTTATTTGCTAGCCTAATTCGAAGCCAAATGTGTAATTCCTGTGAGAAAGGAGTAGGCCTACCCCATCAAAACTTGAATGTATTTGTAGGGAATCTGCCAACACTGTGGATGATTTAGGTTGTCACGATAGGTATCGGTTAGTGCCGGTTTTTAATTGAATGCAAATATGAATAAAAGAAACTATAAAGCCATCTGCGAAGTAGTTCGCTGGCTTCAAGTCGGTGAAACTTGTGTGTTACGTGTCATCCTACCGTTCGCGTCCGCCATGTCTTAACATCTGAGATTTATAATGGACCAAGAACGATGCTATAAACCTACTTTTAGAATAAGAGTAAATCTTTTTAAAATCTCATTTATATGTACAAGAGAGCTATACTCTTTTATTATCCCATTTTCAGTATTATAACCTTTATTAGAACCATTGTTTATAATCTTTCTACTCTTTCTACATTTGCATATTTAATGTTTTCTTACACTTCCTGTTTACCGCCCAATGACCACACATTTACATTTACATTTCATTTCTTTCCTTTCATAATGTTTACTCCCATGCTTCCTGTACTTATAAATTGATAGCCGTTTATAATGGAATAAACTCAACTTAACGGAACATGCGTCAGCAGAAATGAGACTGCTAACCGAATGATCGTTTCATTTTCTTGTGAACATGTATGGGTGTGTGTTTGTGATATAAAGGAAGCTGCCAATTATTAATAAAATTATTAATAAAAAAAAAAGCTTCCTCGCATAAGGTAGTTTGCCTCTATGCGTTTTTTTCATTCTCAAAAACAAATTTAATTCGCTTCTTGAGAGACTTTTTTTAAAACAAAACATATCGACCAAATGATAAGGTTTGCGTTAATATCAGATTTAAGGAAAGATATAATTACATAACGCAAGACATTACGTCTACCCCTCAACTTCTCTTATCATTACATGTACCCGTATAGCTGTCAAAACCCCGTCATCTCAGTTATTATTTCAAAAATATGGTTATGATTTATGGATGTTTGTCTGTGAAATTGTTATATTTAATGCGTTAGCCTAGATAAGACTTCAAATGAAAGGTCAATACATCGATTACTTGGTGACCTTATTGCTTTCAGAAATTAGAACAGTCTTAGAACAAAAAAGTCATCGAATCGGACGTGATAAGAATGAAGATATCGTCCTCGTGGTTTGCCAAAAAAAAAATGCAAATGTGACCTGCTTTTCTCAAATATTTGCCGTTCCATTGAAATACTTGAAACTGCATATCTTAGTAACTCATAACACGTAAGGTGGTCTTTTACAGTTTACTTTGTGTTCATTATCAGAGGTTGTAAGTAATAGTAACATATATGGCGCATATAGACGTTATATAAATACAGTACGAATACTATTGACAACGTTCGCTGCTTATTTTAGCAGGTCTACAAGAGCATTATTGTATAAGATATTTTCATAGTATGCTGAGTATATGTGTATCATGCATGGATGTGAATATGGGATCCTATAAAAGTTACATAATGCTGATTGTGCAAACAGACTCATGGTCAGTTTTAAAAGCGATTCAGTGGGCTTAGAGTAGGCGAGGTACACAAAGAAGGATTTGTAATACCTTTCTTACCAAATAATGGCCTCCTCCTCCCTTCGGCCCGCCTTCAACCCCCATTGCAAACATTTTTGTTTGATGTAACATCCTGCCTGGTTATTAACTATATACTGCAGGTTCAGAATTACTTCCTCGTCTCCAGACATCTTTTCTCTTTTATTGTTTTGAAACTTGAAAAAAATTCATATCAGACAAAGGGTATAGGTTTATGTTCAAAATACAATGGCTAGTATCTATGATTCCTGACGATGCAATAACATTGCTTTCGTTCCCTCAGAACACTTCATGGATTTACATAACAATTTCCTTGCGTTCTCGCCAAATATAAGACATTGTGTTATCGACCGATTGCTAACCTTTTTTTTTCTATAGAGAATATATGCAAATCATATTTGTCAGTGGTTATGCATGGTAAGTATAGTAATTAGTATGTAAATGCCAGAGTACGAAATTAGCTCTTATTAAAATTCAACTTTTTGGACTTTAAACTGAAGTAACTTGACAACCGACTCTTTTGTTTTCGTTCGTTCTTTCATTTCTCGTTAATTAGCTGATAATGTATCAACCGCATTGGAGATAAGTCAAAGAGCCTCTATATGAACGTGTCAAAAAACACTTAAGGAAAATTTACGTTCAGGGTTTTACTCTGTGTCACTGCGATGATCAAGCCATAAGGTATTCACAAATAATTTAGAAGTCCCTTTTTCAATCTAATGTGTAGCTGTTGTATGTATTTGGTTACATGAATCATTTGTATGTTCCCATGGTTGCAGTCGACCCCTATAGTAGATGTACGTCCTTGTCCAAGTCTGCGATCCAGTCCACATATAGTCCAGGTTTTAGTCCAGGCTATGAAATATGGATTCTGGACATAGCATACCTTCACACCCCTCTCTCATCATTTCCATATATCCTTCATTTTGCACCATTGTTGTAACCGAGTCATTTCTAATCAAGTCAGGTAAAATTCAATTTTTTTTTTATATGTCAAGTAATGCCAAAAATCATTTAATTGTATTCCAAGTCAAATCAAGTCACATTGTCATTTGACTTTATCTGCAAGCCAAGCCAAGTCAAATCACGATCTTTTGTCTGCAAGTCACAAGTCACAAGTCACAAGTCACAAGTCACAAGTCACAAGTCAAGATAAGCGTGACTCGAGTCCAAGATTAGAACAAGGAAGGATTTCCTAAGAGTCCAAGTCATTGACTCGAGTCAGCATTACTACTTCTCATGCTTACTGACCGAGTAGATGATTTCTTAATGATACTCATCTAAGCTGCAAACATTTCCCTTTCAACTGATATATACCTGTTATCCAGGTTTGGCAACATACAGACCGGCTATAGTATGCATTTAGGAAAGTTATCGCGTAATTACTTACCCAGGTGCAAACCACTATCCCAAAAGAGTGGTAATATGAATATATGAACCAATTTCCTCAATTTTTAGTTTGAACACTAAGTTTATCCTATCAAGTTTGGTCAACAGCTTGCCTAACTTGGGAGGTTTTTGAATATTCAATAATTTATCGTTGGGTTAAAAGTTGGGGGCGAGATTTTGCCCATCATATTTAACAATAAGAGCGCAATTACTATGATTTGTATGAAACTATAAGCATTCATTAAAGCTTTATTTGTGCCATTATCTTCACCCAAAATAAACTTGACTGAACACTGAAACGGTACTTTTATGGTCTATAAATAGCAAGAAAAGTGTTTTCGGGGCAATCTCATCCATCTTGTTCAAGAAATGTATTAACTATACGTTGAACATTGCTGTTGTAATAATCTCAGTCAGCGTAAGAAATTCTCGGTCTATATTTCTACGATTTTAGCAGAACCGTCGTGCAGTTCACTTAAACATTGGTCGTGATTTAGCAAACAGATAGTTACTTGAATAGGGGTATAAACCGCCATGGAAACCATAAGTAAAAAAGGTTTTACAATATACTCAAAAGAACACTATAAACAAATTCCACACAGAAGTCCCTTTTAATTTGACCAATTCTTTCGAAAAAAATATCCTTGAGCTTTCCCCCAACTTCCCAGTCATGATGTATCTGAAAGCAAAGCGCACTAACTCTCCTGAGCATCGATGTACGTAAAGCAATTATAGAAGTCTATAATTAGTACAATAATAATATTGTGATACGAGAGATTATCATCACAAAATGGAAATATAAAGTAATCGATGTAGCTTGAGGCTTCTCCATACAATGGTGGGGAATCTAAATTTTTACTTCACGGGGTAAAATTCAAAAACCTAAAACACAAATGATGTATTGCTTAATAGAATTACGTTATATTTAAACAGCAATCAAGCTCTTAATATTACCTTTCAATAGCCAAACGGCCTCAATAGGCCTTGGGCGGCAGTCTTGAATAAATCCCAGGTATACTGTTGCCTTTCTGAAGGTTACATGAAACTCACGGTAGGTATACTTAAAAAGATGAGTTTCGCTCGAATTCAAAGGTCACAATGAACTAGACAATTCATATTAATATATGATGAGCAATATACTAATCAATTCATAAGTAAAACATGAGGTTTACGTAAAGTAACCAAGTATACGAAGAACATGATTCATCTCTTGGTTTACAATGAACTATATGGTGAACTGAATGAAGTTTTCTAAGTCGATTCAGTACATGATATGATAAATGGATAGATGGATATAGATTGATACAGATGGATATATAGATGGATATAGATGGATAGATGGATATATGGATAGATGGATAGATGGATAGATGGATAGATGGATAGATGGATAGATGGATAGATGGATAGATGGATAGATGGATAAATGGATAGATGGATATATGGATAGATAAATAAATGGATATATGGATAGATGGATAGATGGATATAGATGGATATAGATGGATATAGATGGATATAGATGAATAGATGGATAGATGGATATATGGATAGATGGATAGATACATAAAAGCCTTCATTTCATAAATTTCATTTCATAACTAGTTCTTTCTTGAGTGCAATTGGTAGCAGGGATTGATCTCTATAGGGAACCATAGAAAAATGTTGACGTTATCTTCATGATATGAACCCACGGTGAGGCAAAGCTAAAACTCTTCATTGATTACATAAACTCGTTCGTTCTGTCACACAATCAAATTCACTGCAGACTTTTCTAGACATGGTATTCTGACACTACTGGCTCATTCGAAACAGACTTGTTCAATCAACCCAAGCACAACTAGCTCTTATACCAAGCAGTTGTCATCCACGTCATTGTACCAGAAACATTCCATACAGTCAAGCGTTGCGAATTCGACGCATTTGCTCCTCTAGTGAAGACGATTTTGATTTTTGCACCAAGGAACCGTCACAACACCTTCTTAAGAGACAGCATTTTCGGTGTCCTGTTGCTAATACCATGATGAAAGGCCAAAGGCAAACCCCGCACTGAATCATTGACGTACAAAACTCGTGTAACCTGTTCCAAAACGGTACCATTGGTAAATGAAAGCCACCCTGGTCTCCAACCACTTGCAAATATCTTTCAGACGAATTTTCACATACTTCAAAGCACCGAACGTCTGAAATCAGTTTTCCCGGAACCACCTGTCATTTTATTTACGAGACTTAAAACCTACGGAACATTTTAGTTCGGGCATCTTTTTCAGGATGACACCTCATCTGAGGCAAACAAAACGGAAAATTCAGGATCATCGCCCCCCTGTACACAAAAATTGCAAGACGTGCTTACCTGTAGATTCTACTGGGGCCTTTCAGAGCAACCACGCACGTTCCGAAACCGGCAGAAAATACACTAACTGTCTATAAACGTGATATACCGAGTCAACTGAGGGAAGAACACATGGTAAAGAGAAGCTTATACCTGCTTCTATACGAAACGTACATGTGGAGCTCAATACCTTAACAATGGAAACAAAAACCTAGAAGATACAATAATGGAGCAGCTGAACTCATTACAGTCAGTCTGTTCCAACACAGTTAGCCGCCATGGAAGCCGAAATAAAATCCATGCGTGAAGTGGTGGTTGATATTATGGCTGAACGTGTTGTATTCATGGAGAATGAAGTGGTGTCAGTTAAAAGGAGGCATTAAAAGGGAAAGCCGAAAAGTTGGCTTAGGTCGAGAAATATTCGAAGCTCAAAATGGAAGACATAGAAAATAGATCTTGAAGGCCAAATCTTAACTTTCATGGAATCTCGGAAGGAAGTGACGGTGATGTTTCGTGTGAACACTGAATCGAAAAAGATATCTGAAATCTTTGATGAGGTTCCCGGAAAATCGTTTGAAATCGTGAGTGCCCATAGGTCTTCAAAGGGACTGGCACGTCATGAAGCACTAGCAGAAAACCTCGTCCTGTACATGTTATCATTCTACGTTTTCCGGACCGAACATTAATGATCAACCGACCATTAATTATGAACGAAGCATCTTTCGAAGCAAAAGAGAAAGATCTTGCAAGAGATAAGAATGTTTGTTTCGGATGATGTCAGCCAATCCGTCTGACATGATCGAGAAAACAAATCGACAAAAGCTTCCTGAAGTCAAAAGAAGAAGTGCTGTAAAAACTATGCCTTCATTTCTTGGGCCGTTCCCGCATTGTCTTATCAGTGTTTGTCTAATCATTGTTAAACATGGCGGATCACGACAAACATTCAATTAAGAAGACATGATGCGTCTGCAATAAGCTGAAGGGGTTCGCTCTTGTTACTGGCGATTGATCTTTTGTCTGTGTTTTGAGATTAGTTGGATTGACCCCTAGAATAAATATTTACTGAAAAGGTAGTCGCGATGGATGTGTATCTTCAGCGTCGCTGTTGAGATCCTCATGTCACTTGCAATGTATCCATATATGTCAGATGTAACATATTTGCTGAACAGAATTTGCAGGTCAGACGACAGGGATGTATACATATATCATACCTTAAATGTCGAGGACTTAATTGGTAATAATAATTTAAAAAGAGTTGTTTTCGATTATAGGTCTAAGTAATCATCTTTACTGTTTTCAGGATGTTCATTTTGGGATGTTAATTTAATTCATTCGGTTCCGGTAGCATGGGACTTAAAACTGTTACATTACACCTGGAATACTAAATCAACAGACGTGTAGGCTGTATACTTATGAAAAATAATTTCGATTTTAATGTCAACAAGACAAAATGTAGTACGGATGGAAATTACATCGACATTTATGTGGATATTGGTCAATATTCCATTACTTTAGTTGTAATTTATGGTCCCAATATGGACACACCTTCCCTTTTTCCCCCGTAAAATTCAAGAGGTTATCGAGGAGTTCAACACAGTTCATTGTATCATTGTTGAGGACTGAAATGTTGTCCTTAATCCAGATCTGGACACTATGAATGACATGCATTTACATAATCCAATAGCCAGGGAGGTTGTTATTCAGTTGATGGATGAACTGTATTTGTTTGATGTCTGTCGTATATTTCATCGTACAGATGTCCAAGTTACCTGGCGACAAAAGTCTCCTCTAAACCAGAGCCGTTTTGGACTATTTGTTAGCTTCTTCGGGGCTCTTTAATACTGTTTTGTCAACTGACATTTCTTATGGCTACAGATCAGATCATTCCATGATTATATCACTTCATTTAAACTAGATTGTGTCTTATTTGGCAGAATTTACTGGAAATTTTCACAACTCCCTCTTGGAAATGAAAGCTATGTGTGAAGCTTATAAATTAAATTATCGATGATACAATTGAGGACTATGGGTGTTTTCCATATAATCGTGATAATAATAGTAACATTCACAGGTAAAATGTCATGTTTATACAATAAGTGATCAATTGTTTTTTGAAACTCTTCTCATAAATACAAGAGGCAAAATTATTTTATATGCAACCTCTGTGAAAAAAAGAGGGTACTATTTCTCTTAGGGGACATGCAACGTTTAGGAAACAGATAATCAAGATTTCAATGTAAAGAATAGGATTAATGCTGTTAAAACAAGTGATTGAAGTCATAAAATAGGGAAAATTGAATGGAAACATGATACTCTCACGTGCCCAGTGGATTGAAGAAGGCGAAAAGC
>JAAAKB020256368.1:0-18988 GCA_010014835.2 Apostichopus leukothele | reverse complement strand
TTCATCGACATTTTCACACAAAGTACACTTGCATGCATCCGTACATCTTAGATGATTCTTCCTGCATTGGCAGACATTTGATTCACAGCTTTTCCTGCACCCACAACTCATTAGTTCTAGTATTGCCTGAGGTGCTGGTGGAAGGGTCGCCCATTCAATAGTAATGCTATCATGTAATATCTTCCATCCCATTCCATGAGGGCTGTCGATGATTGGATTTGCTATCAATGCATTTCGCCATATATATGATTGGTAGTTCGCCCTTTTGCAATGCAGCTTTAGAGAGTCCAGGTTAGGTGGCAGTAACTCACTCTTTGCAGTTTTCTTTGCAAACAGTATTGTCTGAGATAGTTGACAGAGTTAGGTGTTTGTGAGCCATAGAGTTTACATACAAACATTTCACAAGCGGTCATAAGCTCGGGTGATACAAGAGATGATGTTCCAAGTTCACACATAAGCTGCTCAACTTGCTCATCCTTCAGTAGTAGATCATAGCCCTTTACTTTACCCTTTCCAGTGAAAGCACTTACAGCATCACAACCAGTGAAGGCATGGAGACCTAATAGTCCTGAAGACTTTTTTTCACCAAGTTGATCGCTCAGCTGATTAATGTTGACAAGACGTCTTCGATTTTTGACACCTGTGTCAAAATACACGTCTGCAGAAATTTGTTTCTTGAATGCTACTGCCAGAACGGCTACATCTGTATCTGGGCTTCTGATAACTACCACTGGTATTGTTTGTGCTGCATGAGCTGCGTGCAGTAGAAGTCGGGTATCCGCTTCCTCGTGGGTGCTACTTAGCTCTTGTACATCATTGACAGTCAAATTTATCCCATCAGTACTTTTGATAGAGTGACACTTTGTACCATGTGTCACAACTAGTTCGATTCCCTTCAGTTTCCCAGCATATTCAGGCTTACTCCACTCTCTGTAAAGGAATTGTACTAATGCTGTTTTATTTGAACCATTGGACAAGAATTTCTTCCACTAAGTGTCTTCCTTTGAGTGGGACCAGTTATTTTCACTCTTACTTCACCACATGTTGCTCTCTTCGTACGTTCAGCACTCTTAATACTTATTGATGGATAGGTGTCAGCAACAAAATCAACACGGGTACAGTTATTTTTCTTGGTAACAGACAGTATAACATTTAACACGGAATTAGCAACTTCTCCAAAGGTACTTACAGAGCTGTTGACTAGCTGTTGCAGGATAGCCATAGCATCATAAATCCAGACAGATTCTTTGTCCTTGATGGATTCCAGATCAATAGAATCATGCCCCCTTTCCATGCACTCCATTAGCTTTGACTTGTTAGTCTTTACAAGGCACCCATCAACGGTTGCGAGTGCATACGGATAAATATCCAACGAATATTGAAACATATCCTTCAAATCTATTTCCCGTCTGAGCTGGTCATTCACCCTAAAAATTTTGCAGAAGAGATTGCAATCTTCTTGAACAATTATAGTTTTGCCTTTTGATGCAGAAACTGTAACTACCTTCTTAATGTCACTGAACGTTTTCAATTTGTTTGATTGGGGCAAAGAAGTCTGTCGTATCCGTTGTCAACCTCTCTTCAACAAACTTTTGCAGCGCATCTTCACCCTTTTGTTTTGCATTCATCAGGTCACTCTGAACATCAACTGCTGGCAAATACCCAGAGGCTAACTGGACTAGTTGCTCGTTATCACTAGAAAATGGATCGATAAACCCCTGTAACGTGTTGGTGACCTTCACTACATCATTTTCATCACGCTGCAAACGTCCTACATCTTTGTGATGCCATGTACCTGTATTGTTCATACCTGCCAAGTCACGACATGCAGCCAGGTTCTTTGCTCTCTCTGGTGCAGTTAATGTCCATCTCTGTACTGCTCCCTGCTTTAGGCTAAACCCAACAATCCCTCCATGTGTCTTAGTGTCCCGGTTGTAAGTCTGTTCTATAGCCATATCACAAGCTACTTGCCCAAAGGGGTTTGTTGTGGATTTCTGGACAGCAAATTCACCGTGGTGTAACTGTTCATTAATTGATGGATGTGTCTGTGGAAGTGAGACCATCTCCAACCAGTACACTGAGCAGTAACGACTGTAGTTTTTTCTGTCATACGCAAACATCCAAGGTAACATTGAGCGTAATGAAGAGAGATGTAGCTTGAAGTATCCTGTTGTTGTTGCTCGAATGAAGTTCAGCAATGTTTGCACTATGCTGATTAGGTATGACCAAAATATCAACATTGCAGATTTATTACTTGGACAAAAGTCATCATAAACTTGCTTGACTTGCAGGAATTTCTCATTTTCAAAAAGGTCTTCAATGTTCGTTGGGTTGCATCTGACATTTTGAATTTGTTGCAGAAGACTTAAGAGGTTATCTCTTTCACTGGCCTGGGTGGATTCAACAGAATCTTTAAACAATTGCCAGCGTAAGCGATGTAATGCTTCATATACTATTTTGCAAACTAGCAATGATCGGTTATAGTGCTTGCCAGATATTACCCCAGACATTGACCCTGATGCAACAATCTCTGACTCAATGAGTGCATCTTTTAATCCAGCTTCACCAAACCTCTTTCCAATGATGCCTAGCATAACACAAGCCGTGTGAAAAGCTCCCAATCGAAGTACTATTCTGTTGAATTTGTCAACTTCCTTCCACATGATTTGTAGTGCCTCGCAGTATATAGCCTGATCCAACACCACAACGATTTCACTTTGCTGAAGATTTGAACAAATATCTAGTGTTCTCATTAACATTTCATACACAGTTGACATTTCAGTTGGACTAGACTGAATTACTGGTAAGTATCCAACAGAACTTTGGTTTGGAACTTCCTCCTTGATTGCAGCATTAAATCCAGACCATGATGGAATTACTTGGGAACTTCCTGTTTGACATTCAGATTGGTCAGTCAGAGACTGGCGGAGCAATAGCCATGCAAAGTCATGACGTTCTGCGGGAACTTGAGAAGATTTGTCTTCAGCCAATTTAGTTTCTTCAATACTGTATTTCCCAGGTCCCTGTCTCTTCTGTAAAAAGTAAGGTACAACTGTAGATGGCTGCTGTTCCAATGATCGCTGTCCGCTTCTCTTCTGTCTTGGCGTTTGTGAGCTATCATTGGATGACGTCCTAGTCATACTGTTGTCACCAGACCGTTGTATTAGAACACCATTAGTGTTGTGTGTTGTCCCTCTGCCCGACAAAGTTTCCTCCGAAAGATCATTATTATCCCATACAGCTGTAGTGTAAATCTGCGAATCAATGTTTTCAGACAGGACCTGATGGTTCCTCAATGACAACTTGTGCAACAGCAGTTTCAAGCTCACAAATGTAGCTGTGAGAAACACTGTGGCCAAATCTGTTGAAAAGTGTCAGGGCTTGAACATTCTTTGTCAGGTGGTGAATGCTCACACCAAGAGCAACATGCTTCGGAGTTACTATCCTCCCATGATGGTAAGTATAAATTATATCCTGTGCAATAGATCTTAGCCTAACCATGATGTCAACCGGTAACTCTACTTTATCGCTGTTTACAGGCAATGCAGACATTGTGGGTTGCATCAACCATGCTAATATGTTATGTAATTGCCAAGGTATTATGCTGTCAGTAACTTCCGCTGTTAACTGCTCACTTGTCGGAGGCCAGATGGTGCCATGGGATGAGTCCTTGAGTGATTTCTGCAATATTTGAGCAGAATAGTAGAGGTGTCTTGTTTCAGATGATAGGTGGGCATGTGACGATTCTGGCAATTCTGTTTCGGAAAGTTCACTCTGCGATGATTCCGACTCTATTGAGGTTTCAAGCAATTCTCCTTTTGGTGTTTCTTCCGAATACACTATCTCACATTTGTTCCTCTTATTTGGACGGCAAAAACCAATTCTAGGGCCAAATTGTGCAACTAATTTGTTTTTTAACTTTTCAGTTCTGTATTGTAGAATGTGCACATTTTTGGTTTCCAAAATGTCAATGTAGCGCTCTTTTAGCTTTGTAATCTTTATGATGTCTCCATTATCAATGACAGTAACCTCAACCTCTTTGGCAAGTTCGTTGAATGCTTCAGAGTATTGATCAATGTCATCTAACTCTTCTTTGTTGTCATCCATCTCACTTGCCCGTCGGTAGCTGGAAATGTATGAAGCATAACATGATTTGTGATAACATACTTCACTAGCAATAAGATCAGAGTTTCTTACCATGAGTAAGAAAGCTTCATCATTCTTGGCAATTGCTGCTCTCTTCAGTCTTGCAGTGGAATCTAGAGTTAGACACTGAACTAACCTTGCTTGCTGTCTACTTCCTGAACTTCTGTCCGTAAAGAATTTCAAACCGGATTGACCACACAGCTTGTGAGGAGATGACGCCAAATGAAAGATGCATTTTCGTGGCAGGATTGCTGTTTGGCCTTGGTGTCGTGATCGTGTTTTTTTCAGAGGAGGCGTCTCATCAAGTTCTGTAATACATATAAATGATTTTCTAGTTATACAACATAGAGGATAAATACGACGGTAGTGAAAGTTAGGGTAGGCGTTACGCCATCCAGTGTGTGGGCTTTTTCACACTTGGAAGGGAATGTCCTCTCTGTGAATCATAGAGGAATCGAACTCGCAACCTTTCGATTTGTAGTCCGGAGCTCTACCGACTGAGCTATCCCGCTCCCTAAAGAAATGTAGGCTAAGCTAGTAGGAGATGCTAAGGCTAAATAAATATATATATATTTTTAAAGGCACATTTTATATAAAGAAATGTAGGCTAGTAGGATATGCCAAGGCTAAATAAATATAAATGTGTATCTGAGTACAGCAACATTTTGGCAGGGCCTTCGGCCTACACTAAAACATTTGTTTTTTTAACGGCACATTTTATGTAAAGAACGAAATGGTGGCTAGGCTATAGGCCAAGGCTAAATATAAATGTGTATCTGATACAGCAAACATTTTGGCAGGGCCTTCGGCCTATACATTTGTTTCTTTTAACAGCACATTTGATGTAAAGAAATGTAGGCTAGGCTAGTAGGATAGGCCAAGGCTAAATATAAACGTGTATTCGATTTCCGCGATACAGGAATTTTTTTAGCAGGCCCTTCAGCCTATAGCTTACTAGGCCTATAACATTTTTTAACAGCACATTTTGTGTAAAGAAATATAGGCAGG
Organism: Apostichopus leukothele; assembly: GCA_010014835.2. Taxonomy (NCBI): domain Eukaryota; kingdom Metazoa; phylum Echinodermata; class Holothuroidea; order Aspidochirotida; family Stichopodidae; genus Apostichopus; species Apostichopus leukothele. The sequence goes on along the minus strand of JAAAKB020256368.1, from coordinate 13,834 downwards.
GCTAGTAAGATAGGCCAAGGCTAAATACGACGGTGTATTCGATGCAGCCAAATATTTGCACGGCCTTCGGCCTACTATAGAACATTTGCTTTTTTGTTATTTTAACGGCACATTTTGTGGAAAGAAATGTAGGCTACAGCTAAGGCTAGGCCTAGGCCAATGCTAAATATAAACATGTATCCAATACGGCAACAATTTTGGCTGGGCCTTCAACTACATTAGGCCTAGTCTACTGCACAAACTTCCGGAGATTTTAGGCTAATAAGGTTTTTTGACAAATCATAGTGTTTTCCTAACCCTGTCCCCAATCCTTACCTTATCAACACTAATATGACGGTAGCCTATTTAGGCCTAAGATGAATATCCTAGTTAGCCTAGGCCTATGCCTAAGGCTAAAGCCGGGTAAACTACGTTCACCAGCAAATCGAAGCTAGCCTAGCCTAGTCTCATTAATTAAGTCATAGCCTAGTTCGTAATTCGTAAATCAGGCCTCTTAACCTTTGCATATTGTTTCAATGTCCAGTCTGTGACTGTGTACACCTTTTGTTGGCCCATAACGTTAGCCTAACAATAACGTTAAACCTAGTCTAACGTATACTAGCCTAGGCCTAGCCTATACAGTACCGTCTAGTACACTAACGTTAGGCCTAGCCTGGTACAGTAAACAGTTAGCCTAACGTTTACTCGTTAGGCCTAACGTTAGGCCTATAGCCTAAGATAGGTTAATAAATTCAGATTATAGACACCATAAATGCATTTCTGAATCTGTATTTCAGAGTGATAACAATAATATTAGGGCCTAAATACCTTCAGTCGTTGCCGAATGTAGCCTCTTTCTGGCCTTTGCTTGATTTGCTTTATTGGTAAAGTCTTGATAGCAACGGCGATGGTAAACGTATTGGTCGAAGTTAGCTAGGCCTACTACATTCCATAATGCCTCTGTTTGCTGTGCAATTTGAAATTTTCTCCCGGAACCAATCTTTTCCACTCTTTTGCACTTGACGTTTTCCAACTACGATCTGTAAAATGTGACAGTTTCTCGTCGTTTTTTAACCGCGTATGACACAAACAAGAGGCAGTTGTGGGGGCAGCCATGTTTTGTGTTGACAAAATACTGAAAGCAGATCACATGACCTAAATAAGGGTCATTCATTGGTTGAAAGTGCAGCAGTGGATGGGCCTCATAACTGCTTTTGGGCTTCCGCTCATTTAAAATATGCCTATGTTTAACCACTGTTTTCTTCCAAAATAACTCATGTCGTTGCGGAAAACACACTGAATATTGTTTCTTTTACTATTAACTGCCCATTTCATTACTCAAACTAAAGCTGCAAGGGGGGTGCAACGAAAGTGTGGAAATTTGATACTCAGCCGATGGACTATAACCCAAGATAAACATTAGGCACCCAAACAACAGTCTATTTCTGTTCGATGGAACTATTGATATTGTCATTGTGTTTTTGTCATTATTGGAATCCAGTAGCATTCTACTGACTGTCATGAACGATAGCTCAAATCAAAACTCTCGTATCAACAGACATCGTTGTGCATATTTAATTACACATGCATATTGAATTACAAATTTCCTTGATTGCTCACTGGACTTTCTTGAACAGCGCCGCATGGAATAATGTCCGTTTTGGCGAGTGCTTTAGTCATACCGCTGCAGTAAATGTTGCGGCATAACGAGTACGTTAACGAAGTCGTTATGCTGCAGTAAAGGCTGTCGCATAATGAGTAAGATTTACGTTAGTCCTTATTTGACAATAACATTGCCGCATAATTAGTTTTTCCTTCCTTGGTCATTATGTGACTGTAAATATTGCTGCATAATGACTACGATTTTTCTTGAAGTAATTATTCGGCAGTAAAAACTGCATAATAATGACAATATAATATTTGTCCGAAATGGCGATCTTTCATTGACAGCTGACAGACTGCCCAATAAAAATCCGAGCCTTGACCATGATGCTGCGTAAAATAACCTAGCAATATGACTTTTTATTGTTTTTTTTCTCATTATGTGACACAGCATTTACTACTGTAGAAGGAGTAAAAGCTGTATAAAAAGTTACTGAATAATGTCCGTTTTGGCGTTGCATACTGGTTTGCTGTCTTAGAATTGGTGCTTATTGCAAGGACGAAATACCTTAATCAGTTAGTTAACTAAAGGAACATTCTTCTAGTTGGGGTATTAGATTTAAACCATTTCTATTCTCGTCTCTGTCATACTCAGTCATAGTTATCATATGAGTCATAACCGGCTTTGTTAGCATGTCACTGTTCTGAGTACAATCTTTATCGTATTTATTTCAGTGATTAGTCTCGTAATTTCTTAGTATTGTTATGTATCATTAAGCTTGTTTTACATTTGTACTGCACAAATACAAGCGAGGAATAAAAACAGAAAGATTACGCCTGCCTTTGTCTCATTATGGTTAGCTGGTTGGCTAGCGGCGCATATCCGACGCACAGTGAGTGCAGCACATTAACTATTTGTAGAAGACTTGTAATGCCATTTTTTACATATAATTATTTACTAATATATTATATTTACTAGGCCTATTTTGTATCATATGTTACGCATGATCATCCACAATCAAGCCTCCGTCTTTATTAAAAAAAAACAGCTGGTAGGGTTGGGGGAGGGGGTTGAGGTTGAGGTTGAGAACTATCCTAAGATAGTATTTTAAGATGTATAATCGTTTTTGGAATTTCTAAATGGACTTGAAGACAACAAAACAGCAGCGGCAAATCACAACATTGAAGATAGGAACAACAATACATCGGATACAATTATATCGATGGGTTGATTGAAGGGAGAAACCAGTTTCTTAGAAGTCTCGTGACATGATAACCTCTTGCCACTGTATGCTCTATTATAATATTATTTTCCCTATATCTGTTTCCCAATAGTTTGATATGAAACCGAAACAGAGTTTGGTATACACATCAAATGATGTTATATTGTCATCCGGTTGTATAGACTATACTTTATGTAATATGTATTTATTGACAAACAATAAACTAGTAACTCCGCCCCCTTGTAGCGGATTTATGAGCTGGATGTAGTCATTTGAGTCATCTCACATGTAATAGCGAAGCTAATGGAAGCTATCCGATATTATATGTTACAAATTATCGTTTCGAATTGAAACGATTAAATGTAAGCACATTACAAATGTTTTACGGCAGAGTTGCTGTTTTATCATAACCTTCAGATGCTTACTGTTTACGGCTTTTTCTATTTCTACGTATATATGGCAGAGAATCGGGTTCACAAATGTTATTGTTTTCTATTTTTATAGATCATGTTTGTAAATTAAAACGGATATGGAACTAGCTTGAAAGAAAAAAGTCTGAATTGAAGGAACGAAATTGAATCAAAATCAGAATGAAACTCGAAGCAGAAATCAAGTATTAAGGAAACTGAAGATAAATTGCCTCATTAGAAAGATAACTGTTAAGAGAACAAATTTCAGCGGTTGAAAATAGATCTTAGAAAGGCAAGACTGGTTACAAAGGTGAAGTTAACAAAATGAATAGTGAAATAGTTATTTTTTAAAGAGGTGAATAAAGCTCATAGTATATCATATAATATTGTGAGTTTTGTAATTTGCTTCAATAGGCGTATTCACCATAGTGCAAAGTTAAATATTCAATATAAAGTTCTTCAAATCCTGAATTACGTGTTTGTGTTACTTTGTGTCGCATTGCTGTTGATTCTGCTAACCATTTAAATAATCCGTGACACAAATTAGTGTTTAGTTGAAAAATAAAACTCCCGGTGGACAAAATGTTGAAAAATTGTAACAACAACTCTATATTGTTTATTTATGATACAATATATCCTCAGTAGTTGTGTTGTCCTCACGCTTAATACTTAGAGCGCTATAGAGCCAGATAACCGCTTTTTCCTCTAACCCAAACAAAGATAAACTGTAACAAGATTTTAACGTTTGCCAGCAGTTTCTTTACAAGTGTTAGTTCCAAAGAATGTCAATACATAAGCATTTGTGGGCGAAATGATTGAGTTGACGGCAAAAAGACTATCACATTCAAAGGTTAGCTAATGAGCAAGATCAAGGCTAAATGTTCGCATCTAAACAAGCTATGCTTCTGAGACGTAAACGTGAAAAATCTTAACCAAAACGATTCATCAGATCTGAGCAGTCGAAAGGAAAAAAGTTGCGCCATACAAAATAGTAATATAAATACAATTAAAACATCATAATCACAACAGTAGTTTATTGCTTTATTGCTATTTATTGTTTGAGTTGATGGTTCTACTTTAATTTGAGTTTATAAATACATGAACCTTGATTTATTGTTAGTATATCCACTTACAGTGTGGGAACAAGTTTGGTTAATATATGCATTCGATATATCACTTTCAGATTTACTTACGTCATGATCGGATGCTTCCACTAGGAACTCTATGAATATAGGCCATACTTATTACGGTTCGAATATGTCATTTCCCGTATCCAGAATTTCTAAGGCAGTATATATCAGAAAAAAACTGCATATAAAAACAGTGTTTGAATGCGCACCGTTACTTCGCTGTAAAATGTGCTTTAGTTCTTAGTGGAGGAAGGAAAATTAGGAATAGCTAAGTGATAGCAACAACTTTCACATTTCTCGGTTTAAAACAAAATATAGATTTTAAATTTAATTATTTTATGAGACTGACAAAAATCTATAACGCAAGTAATCCGATGTTTGGTATGTCAACACACTGAAACAAGCTGCCATATGTCTGCTTCACGTACTTGCAAAAAGAATATATTGAAACTCGATTCCGGTGTTAAACAGAGAAATGATTACCATTGTGGACCTGACTCACTCAGTCTGGCCCAAGTGAATTATAATACACTCAGCATGCGTAAGGTATCTAGGCCTACATCATTCATTTTAAATAACACATACCATTAAGTATTATTATAACTGTAGCAACCCATGCAGTATTCGATAATAAGCAGTCAATCCTACTGTAAGTCACAAAGCATAACGACCTACGTACTTACACGAACGCACCCATACACACACTCATCCGCCTGCATGACTACATACACTGTAAACAATAGTTACTCAATATGACTAAAAAAAAATAGTCACAACGATGTCTCTATCGACCAGTTTCTTCTAGTCATTTGACAATATAACATTAGTTTTGTGACTAATTAAATCGAGTCCTACACGATGCCTCTATCGATCAAAGCTTAGTTCAGTGACAAAGTTACAAGCTTCATGGCAAACTTTAATTTTTTCTCGCAAACCAATAAGAAATGCTGCAACTTGCTCTTCTGTGCTACTTTCAACTGCAACAAGATTAGGATTATTCAACTGGCCAACAGGATTTGGATGTTCTTCTTGTTCAAAGTCATCAATTTGTTCATCATCATTGTTGACATTAATATTTGCATCATTTCTTTGTCTACCATATTGGGCCCAAAATAGAGAATGCTTTTGTCTGATATGTATTTGAAAACTTCTTGTTGAACTGAAAGTACGATGACAACTGTTTATGTTACAAGTGATTTTACTGTCTGGACTTTTATGCATGTATCTATAATGTTGTAATAACTTTAAAAAGCTTTGTGTGGTGAACTGGCACTGACAACATGGGAAATTTACCATAGTGTTGAAGTTTGAAATGTCAACTATATTGTCAATACGTTTGCAAATTTTGCTATTAACTATTTTGCCCAAGGTTGTAAAGATAGATGACTGAAGTAGTAGCATTGTGGTAGTTGCAGCTAGATGTTCAATAAATTCTGCTCAAAAATATGTTACCAATTCCTTCATTTCTTTTTTACATTCATTTGTAAAAAATATCATGAAACAGGAGATTTTGGTGTTAAATGAAAATGAATATAGGCATGTAATATAATCTCTAGCACAATATGAGAATGAGGAGCTGGTATGGCAATCTCCCTGTTCAATGAAATGGTATTACCTGCATGAGACAAATGGAAAATAACTGTAACAAATTTTAATAACACATAAATGCATGAAAAAGTAAACTGCATGAAATTGCTGTATCATTCTTTGAGTTTCCCAAATTGATAAAACATACATTGTTTTAAAACTGTTACTCTTGAGCATCTTTATTAACTATTAATTTTGGTCATTCTTTGTGAACCCAACGAGTGTATTGGCACCAATGCTCACCATCTCAGACTTCATTTCTCAATGATCCTAATAGAAAATATTTAATCAATACCAATTATGGCCTACACCTGTGCCAAACATCATTTTCTGACCAATATGGTACTGGAAAATAGGGATGTACCAGATCCCAAATTTTAAGATCCGATCAGTAACATAGGCTAGGTCAGTTGTTTCTAAAAATCATGACATGATTTTGCATTTAATTGTTACAATTCATCCAATAGAGTCTCTAGTCACTTTGTCAACTCGTCTACTACTGACTCGCCCACAATATTTTAATGCCCACAGTTGGATGTCATGCCCCCTAAAATTCAGTCCTGGCTATGCTTATTATTGATTTTTTATTATTGAGTTATTAATAATTTTTTAGATGTGGGGTATTTTCTTTTGGTGGGGTGAATGATATAAGAAATGTTCTTAGATAAGGGATCACAACATATATGCTATGTTAGTTTTGTCCCCCCCCCCCCTACTCCCTTTACAGCAAATGTTTCAATGTAAGAAGATGATATAGGCCTCCTAGCCTCTATGGGGGAAAAATATGTCAGAACTGCCCTTGTGATGAAATATATATGGTAAGTGAAACGAACATGGGGACGAGTTAGGGCCTTACTATGTAGTGCGTACCGGACTACCTGTTTTCAGTTTAATCCTTCAAAAGAATAATTAAAAATATTATATGAAAACATTAAATAATATTGTAAATTGTAACAAACTAATGAAACTTAACCTGTGATATTATACACATTTAGCCTAGGCTATGTTTATATTTTGCTGCATTACATTTGTCTCGTATATACCGTGAACACGACTTCACCACTTGTGATTGTCGCATTTATCACAAATAATTAGTAATTAGGCTTTAGTTTGTTACAATATTTAGTATTTTTCTTTCTTTCTTGGTTTGAAAATTACCATACAATTTACAAACAAGAAGCTTTTTTAGTGTTATTGGTTTGAGTTTGCTGATAACAGGTATGCATAAGAAGAACACGGGTTGGCGAGTTAACGAATTGGGGAGTGGACTACTTGGTGTAATGGTAGTGAACGAGTGGTTAGTGATCGAGTTGGTAGCTATAGTGGACCTGACACCAACAGGGAGAGTGGACTAGTAGTTGGCGTGTGGACGAGACCGAGTTGATAGTGGACTAGTTGGCGTTCAGGCTGCATTTCATTTTATACTCATACCGAAGGTACGCCGAGAATTTAATGTAAGTTCTAGGCCTAAGACCTAAAGTAAGTTCCACGCCGAAGATCTTCAGTTCAAAGTGCACGAAATGCATACTGGGTTGGCGTGTCGACGAAGTGTGAAGAAACTTGACGTAGGCTAGTCTACACCACATGCGCTCGTAACATTATAGAATATAGTATACTAGCTAATAATACACATTTATATAGTGTATGTCATATAAGTGTGTATTACTGCTACTATAGTACTATACCTCTACGAGCGCCTGTGGGCTACACTAGGTAGACTAAACTCCTAGCCTAGCTTCGGCCTAGCGTTAGCAACAGTTTTGCTTACTAAGGCCTAACGTTATAATTTCACCCACACTTTCCAGCCAAAAATTCAATCCTTCCTTGAACATTATGTCAATTGTGTCAATTATTATTTATTAGAATTTCAGTTGTGATTGAACTTACCTAACTGACGACATTTTGAAACTGCTTCTGACGATTTGTTAAATGATAAAGAATCTTCTTATTTTGTTGATAGCACTGTTCTATCTGCAGTTAGGCAATGGCCGCAATGTACGACGTACGACGTACGACGTACCACGTACGTGCATACAGTACATGTAATCGCCGGCCGGCGGCCGTCGTCTGAATTTTTGATCTCTGATCAGCTGAGCAGGCGGTATTCTACGGTGCGATGATTTGGTAAAAATAATGACGTCATTGGTGAAAGCTGAAGAATATAGAAAGTAAACAAACAGAAGACTAGAACATTCTCGTCATGCTTACATACACTCTAAAAACTCCTGGGTCACAGGTGACCCAAATTGTGGTATTATTTGACCCAAAAAATGTCAGGAGGGAACCTTACACATTTGGGTCAAGATGACCCAAAAAATTGGGTCAAGTAGAGTGACCCCGCAATTGGGTCAAAAATTCAACCCAAATATTGGGGTCAAATATCACTAATCGATCAGACTTGGGTCACACTGACTCATAACTTGGGTCAGCAGCATGGCTCCAGACGGGTCAGACCAGCTTGGACGGCACGGCTCCAGGCTTTTGATCACCAAGCTATGAGTTTGATTAACTCTCCAAAGACTGCTGGGGAACAACCGCACAACATATGATGTTTACAGTTACTAAGTTCCATCTCTAGCATCGTTTTCTCAGCTCCAAGAAAAGACATCTGCAAGATTCCCTTTTCAAGCGAAGCCCACTATAATGAGTATCATTAGTGGCATCCACATTAATAATAATAGGGATTAATTACCTACTCATTATGGAATGTCCATTACCCAGGTATGGGAACAATAAGACATCTCCCACTTAACAAGATTCACAAGACAGTCAGTCACACACACATTACTGATTAGATTCATTTATCCTCCAGGGAAGAATGAAGACAGTAGTATGAACAGCTGCACTAGGAAAGAAGTAAACAAGAGATATACAGTAGTTCAATCTTTAAACATTTATTGATATGAACTGATAAAAGCACGCCACCATAACTCGATCCCATTATTGCACCAGTACAATCTTCAATTAACTGCCCTACAGTCAATGTATTTTTGGAAAAGAGGTCATGATGTAGAGAGAATGCGATCAAATGGCCTCTAAATGAGGCAATAGGAAGGCCCACAGTATTAATCATCACACATGCTTGTAAATGCAGTGTCATGGATATGAACCAGTCCGCGACGGGTGAGATAATTAGACGAACCAACTGCATTTTTATCACGCAGTCGTACATAAAGCTATATGCCATTCCACAGTTAGAGATAATCATAACAAAATAATGTGATGATATGATGTCAAAGAGGTACAAACACGGATACGCACAGTGCCAGTAATGTATAAGAACTAATCTTGGCAACAGGAAACTCTGCAAATAGCACCCCCATACAATACAATGGAATAATTAGAAAATGAAATGAATCTACTCTGTTTTGGGGGAGTTATGGGAGTTTGGGTGGAAACTTAGACACTAGCGCTATGAGCGATTGTCTCGTCTGTACCCACAACACGTTTTCAGCCTGGGCATGCACACTCGTAACTGTGAACTGGCTCATTACCACAGGAGGGATCTTCATTTCATCCAATAGCCCAATGTCCACCGCTACTGAGATCAAAAGTGTTGATGGTCTCCCATTTGACGAATGAGATAGATCCCTCCCGACAAATAATTAAAGTTACTTCCCCCCCCCCCCACCCCCCAACCTAAATTAGTGTGGAAATTTGACATAAAACAACGTAGAATGTACCATCAACAGTCAACATACCACAGTCATAAGTTCCACAATTGGGACCTCTACTAGCCAACTAGTTCTTGTGTTATTTTGTGATTCTCTGCTGACTAAAGGATTAACATATATACTGTACAAGCAATCCCTCCTTGCAGAATTCAAATGGGCAAGTGGAAATTTTGCTTCCCGCAGCGCTTCAACTAATCAGAACGTGCCAGACCGTCAGTCAGATTTTAGTATGTAGAAAACATAATAAATCCGATACAACTTCGAACTTTGTGTAGGACATTTGTGTGATCGATAGGTTTCGTAGCGCCCAGGTAATGATATTTGAGTGATGAATGAACTGAAAAATAGATTGCACCCTTGTGGGCCAGTAACGAGAGTGCCAATGGTACAGTAGCTGGCACTTTGAACTGGAATGGGCAATCTATGGCATAAACACCTCAAAAGCAAACAAAAACAACCCTCAGATGGCAAAAAGGTGAGGAAAGTCCTGCACTCATGCCGACTTGGTAGCCATCGTCTCCTTTACCTTCAAATATGCCTCCAAAGAGTGTGCCTTCGAGGACAATTTCGTCTCAGCAACCCCAATGCCGTAGACAACACACTGTAAAAATTGCCATGTAGTAGCACACTGCCACGGATAGTGGATGTTGAGGACATAAATACATTTAAAACAAAAATCCACAGCCTTCATCATTGACACCTGCGGTACAGCCTCCCCATATATGATCACAAATGTTTGCTTTGGCTTCCCTCTGTCTCCAACAGCCAGAACGAAGGGCTGGATACTTTCATCCTTCTGCACGTCGAAATGGTTCCGGAGATTCTCCAGGTAGTGGGGTATATTGACCACGACCTGAAATGAGAGTGCAGAAGGATCCAAGTAGGAGGACAAAAATCCTGGCGGTAAATTCAGACAATGACCTTTGTAACATACTTCGTTCAACAGGGCCAAACCCCTCTCACTACAGTGACTACACACTTCAACGAACAATTGTACACATACACTGCTCTACCCCACCACCTCCATAGTGACAACCTGAGCCAACCAAGTTCAAGGGGAAGGAATCTCCAGTTTCACAGTCTGCCTGTCGTCATCTGCCCAGGTCCCATTCAACTCAAATATGGTCCTTTTCCAGACCTGCTTTGTAAATCCGAAGACTTCCAAGTCCTGGGAAACTCACTCTCCATTTCACCATCTTTCTTGGTGCTCCCCAGCAGAAGATCATCCCATGCAGACTCAGGGAATATATCTCCATAGCTGATTCAAAATTATGAAAACCAACAACACATCGTGACCAAGAATGTACTCCATTGAAATATCAGTGCCACACAATACCACCAAATTTCATCTTGTAATATGTAAGTCAGACATGGAGAGTGTTCTGTTATGGGAGACAAACTTTTTCTGCTGAGCTAGCAGGGAATGACCTTCTGGCCTACCCAACCTGTAGTATTGTTCATTGACCCTCATTTTGAAGAAGCTATGATCACCATTAACTCACCGACTGCACATCAACAAATGAGGAGACTGCACGTTCAATAGTGGATCGCTGGCTCTTGGTATTCACTAGCTTCTTTGACCCCAAGGGCAAAATGCAGGGGAGGCACTGGAATGCAATGTTACATGCCTCATTGTCTGCAAGAAAGAAAAAACCGAACATGCAGCATGATATCAAATTCTTCACTCAGCTGCTAACATGAAAATTCAACTGTTAGATACATATATTCTGTTAACGTACATGTACCATTCCCCCATTCGAATTGGTATGAGTGGGACATATTCACCGTACAAACAACCGTGACATTTCCGAGGAACTGGTGTGGAACAAATACTTCATTCAAGTGCAAGTACGGCAGAAGCAGAATATTCGAGTTCGGAGATACACCCTGGGTCTATATCGCGCAATCAGGTCAAAGGTTAATTGTGTATAAATCCTCCTCGATGTTCTCCTTCAATGCAGTACACAGTGCATTCCCAATCTTGGCCGAATTGAAGAGTTGAGGCTGGCTGACTTGAGCAGAAGTACCCAGCTTCCAGTAAACGAACAGAACAACAATAATAAACAATGAATATTTGATAAAACCCAAAATTGGCCTAGCCCAAGTGTCAGCAAATCAACATCGACCGTGTAGAGCAGTGCCTGGTACACTCAAGGCGGGATCCTCCATTCCCTGCGGGTAAGGAATTAATTAGGACCATCGGTAATAACACGAGGTGCACTCTTCCTGGTTTTCTGACTTTGATAGGGTAAAGTAAAAGCATATATAAACTGTTATACAACAGGAAGCCCAATTTTGGATCGTTTTGTGTACAAATGACGAAGTAACAATGCAAAGCTTCTGACAGGTCGTTGTCTCTCTATGAATTACTGTAGCTAGTAAACATTGTGGTACCGATACTGTAACTAAAGCCGGTGCCGAAAGACACTGACGCATGCGCAGGATCTAACTCCGAACTGGCTTATTCACATCTGTTCTTGGAGTATTCACTAAGTGATCCAAATTGCCTTATCAGTCATTGATGTACGGGGGAGAGTGATATAACCAAGGACCAGTCACAGTCATCGATCATCATAACTTACCATACTCTACATAATAATAATAATGTAGTTCTATATAGCGGTCATATCCAGCCAACAGCTGCTCAAGGCACTTTACAAACATTACACCTGTATCATCGGCAAACTCGAGCCGCTGATCCAGAGTCCAATGCTAGTACTGTTCCCATCAACTAGTCTGGAATAGCTGGTTGTTGAGCAGTGCACTTAGTAGTGTCCACAGAGTGTATGCCCCCAAAACTGGCAACTCTTCTAAATGAAAATCCTTACCCGACAGTTCACTACAATCTTCACCGATTCCCAGATGCCGGAACCAATCTCTCTGCTTGCCAGCATACTGCAGGCACTTCATGGAGATGGCAGGGGTCCACAGCAGAAACAAGTTGTCCCCACACTTGGGATGGATAGCGTTGAAGCCAATGTTCACCTGAGGAGAGATTGACATATACGTCAGTTTTACTACAAGCAGCAGTGCAATTCCTGAGTACTGCCGGCAGTTGACAAAACCAGTATATTTAGCTTGTAAAATCGCAGCCTGATGTTTGAAGATGTGGACGGAAAACTTGAGCTTCTGTATTCAAGCGACAGAGAACAAGATGATTGCTATAATTCAGCTGATAGGTGTGTGCCAGGGAGCAGCACAGGCCACAATCAAGTGTGCTGGCTGAAAAATGATGATACCAGTGTTATATAGCATCCATCTTCTGTTCCCAACCACCAGCGCTCTCAGGATGATCGACTTGCATGACCCATTCTTCACAGCCGCTACAGTGGCGCATACACTCCCCACCGGGTGCCATGCAGATAAGTATGACAACAAATTACCCATGGAAACTCACTCACTCACTGGGTCGGCCACAGCCGAGCTCTAGCATGGATCCTCCATTCATCCTGGTCCCTAATACAGCCAGCAATCTCGTTTAGTTCCCTCAGTCCAGTGTCTCTCTTCACGATGTCGACAAATGTGTCCTTTTGTCTGCCTCTGTTTCTTCTGCCATGTGTAGGCTCCCAGAGTATGGGCTGATTAGCAGGAAGTTCAGGGTGACACTGTTCTGCTAGAATTATCCTTCTACGAGCCACTCTATCTCCTACTTTGGGAAGCTCCCCATGGAGAATGGCATTGGGGATGTGATCTCTCCAGCTAATATTTAGTACAGCTCTGAGCATACGAGTAAAGTTACAATTGAGTGATTTCTCCAGGACTGGCATCATGGCCAAAGTTTCAATTCCATACAATGGAACACCGAGTGCAAAATGTTGTATACTTTGAATGTACATACCAAACCTGGAGAGTCCAAGAGTCTTGGATACTTCTCGAAGACTTTGTTTGTCCTGATTGTCCCGAATCCAAAGCAGTCGAGCCTTCTGCGTCTTACGGTGGTAATCCTTAACTGGGCCACTGGCTCTTTGTTGTGGCCCAGCCACTGTGACATCCATGGCAGCAGGGTCAAGATCGTCTGTAGCAGAGAAACAGGTACGACAATATGAATGACCCACCAAACCCATCTTTCACCATATTTGTCTCTCATGTTCCAAGTTTGGGCTCTAACCCCCTACTCATGAATGTTGATGACACCTGAACTAGAAATAATGAAGACCATCTACTCACTTTAGGTGACCTACCACCCAAGTATGTGACCAGGTGAACCTTGCATCTTCCACTTGTGGTGT
>JAAAKB020256358.1:0-10449 GCA_010014835.2 Apostichopus leukothele | reverse complement strand
AAGCACTATATTGCTTTTTATTAAAAAATATCTGTTATTTATTTCGTTTGGAAAATATAAGAAGTCTTAAACCTAAACCAGTCACTTTTCAGACATAAGAAAGTGGAATACAGTTAGCAGCAGCCCCATATCTTGTTGTAGGGGGTATGTTTGGGCTGAAAAAAAACAACATGGTATTGTTTTATTCAAGATTGAGTTCCTTCTCTGACAGTTTTCAATATTACAGTAAACTGGTGTAAGACCAGTTTAATCCATTTCAATCTAGACAAAACCCTCTACTTTCGTCCCCATTTTCTTTTCTTGGTCCTGTATGATAAGCAGTGTTAACACAATGGTTTCCTACATCATAAATTAAGGAACAAACCATAGCTTAGTGGTCACCATTACACTTTGAATTCATTCTTGGTACAGTAACATTGGTGACTGTAGCATTTAAAGTGCCTACAGTACATCAATGTCTGAACATTTTACGTTTAAATCATTAATGCAAGCGACAGTTTTATATTTTATCGAGGACCTATCTTCATAAAATAATTGCCCTATTAGATTGTCGACGACTAACTCTACTATATGATAGTTAAAAATACTGATGAAAACAAGGAGAATGTGTGAAACCGTACAAAAGTATACTTACATTTCTCGTGATTGTCTGCAATCTGATTTCAGAAGACTGTCGGGGCTCTCACCTTTCCCGAGTTTGGCTTCTGGCGTCGACGAATTTAAGTCCTCGTAACTATTCTTGATCTGCTCCAGGTTTCTTTCACAAAGGCTAAAATTTTCCCATTCTAAAACACTGCAAAGATCCTCATTAAACTCTCTCCTACTCCATTGCGTCATTCTGTCATCTGACACGTTGTCTAGACCGGCGTACACATCTACACCCCACCAATGCCCCTCATCCTTGTCGACGTTACCATTCTTGCACCGAGCAGTGTTCTCCAGTACGTCTAAAGTGCACAAATTATCCGTGTAATGGCTCAGTTTCTCGACAAACTTCAGGTCCAATTCTTTACAATCTGTTACACGTTGAGGTTTCTCATCGTCCAGTTTTTTTGGACAATTCGCAGTTTGGAGACTCTCTGGACGCGTCCGGTTTGGTGGAGAGTACGAACAAAATGTCTGCAAAGTATTCCTTTCCAAATTACGAATTGAATCTTTACCGTATCGCAAGAGTTTTCTGATAGAGTTATATGAAGTGATCGATCCACAAGGTGCTTGTTTTGTATTCTAAAAATAAAGTATGACCAACGGGAACAAAAAGAGCAAAAACAGCCATGAAATTCAAGATCAAATTCCATCAAAATAAAGAGCAAAAGAAATGTAAGCACAATGATGATTAATCATTCCTCTATACAAGGAAATAACAGCAACTTTCCCTTGATTAAACTGAGCTGATGCAAATGTGAACAAGGTTTGTCAACCACTGAATAAATGATGTCAGAACAGCTGGGTTTTCTTGTGCCTCAAGTACTTTTCCTTTCATAGCATATGTATTGCTTCATGACGAATAAATGGTATTTCTACCTGGTCTGATCAATGCTAATCTCAAATACTAAGGAGTGGTCAAGTGCAGTATTCAAAGAGACCTCACTTTTTAACATTTACCAACTTTTTTACCAATTTTTTCAATTGGAATTTGACTGTTGTTTGAAGAGAAAATAATCATCTTATTACTGTACTTGAGAATTTGCAAAAAAACTTTGGCAAAAAAAGTGGTTAAGGATATTACTATACATGTATCAAATAAAACTTCCCTCTCATGATCAAGTTCATGCAGCTGTAACCTAGGGAGACATTAAAAACTCAGAATTCTTTTCATCTAAAAAAGGTTAGTTGTTTACCTGAAAAATAGCATCCACAGAATGAAATGTTCCACATCCTAAAAGGCTAAGCAAACTGTTCTTATTCAGTTTCGGCAACGAGGAATTTTCTGGTCGTTCCTTCGCATTTTTCCTCTCATCGTCTGGTGAGATCTTTTTCAGGAGGCAGGTATAGTCTGATGTTCCTTTTAGTCTCTTCAGGGAAAGCTTGCAGACTCTTCTGGAAGGAGAAATGTCCCCGGCTTGCTGCCATGGTGACAGCATAGCACCAGTATTTACCCATGCCTGTAGGCTGTGGAGGCTGCGCCTAATATCGTTTCCATAGTAACTGACTAGATTCTTTACGTCTTGGTGATCAGTCAGCACATTCTCAGCTAAGCATACCAGCTGCATACTTGTAGCAAGTCTAGACTGTAAGTGAAAAGTTGCCATGGTAACAGGTCATAATTCATAACAAGTAACTCTCAACTGGTACTTATAAAGTAATCTTTAATATCAAAAATACATCCTTAAAAAAAAAAAAGGCACACATTGATCACATCTTAGTAGCTTGTTCCATTGCAAAGATGTAAAAATTCTGAAATTTATACATTTTTTTTTTAATCAGTACATTGCAGAAGAATATGGGATGTCATACATGGACCATGCATCAAACGATCTTTGCGTTGATTTTATTGTTTTCACGGATGCAACTGACCACTCAAGAAGTAAAACCATTGTTTAACTTGTACATATCTTTATACCAAGCATAAAAGTATAAGAACTCATAACACAGTCAATGACTGAACCAAGTTTAAACAATCAATAATTTATAGTCTACTTACTGTATCTGGTTTCCTTAACACAACATGTTCAATTTTTCCTTCTAGGCAATCTCCAAAGTGGTTATCTGTTAACAAACAAAGTCCATTCTCACATTAATCTCAATGAAGTCATCATGTGTCCGGGTTGAGGGGGGGGGGGGTACTTCACATAGTGGAATCATACTGGATGTTATGTTTAGCAGAATTGAGCAAAATTAAATTTAAAGAAGGTACTACATTTAATTACAAATCCATCTTGACTTAATAAAATATCAAGTCTTAGTTCACTTGTTATTAATTGTTCACATCCACTACACACACTCTCTCTTTTATGTATTATATATTCTTATTTTACTTATCCACAGTCTTTCCTAGTCGAGTAACAAATGTTGGAAGAGTTACGAGAGAATCGTCAGACTCAGATGCCTGGTGGACCTCAGGTAACAGCCTCTCCATCACATGGAGCATAGATGAATTTGAAATCACCGATTTCCTGGATGCTCATGTACTGGCGTACAGAGAAGACGGAAGTGCTGGTCCTCGATGGGAGGTGGTCTATACCATAGCTACAGATGAGACAAATGATGGGTCCATTTCATTCACTCCTGCAGCTGTCAGCGAAGTAACAGAGGACAACGCATACGGTCTGATACGGATACAGCCATCAAATGGAGGGTAAACCCAGTCATTTGAAAAAGGCATAAAGCTGGATTTAATGACCACATTTATATAAATATGTAAAGTGGAGTGATGTCAAGTAAAGATTGCAGTTCAGTTTAGTTGGTTTAATACTTATATACGAGTATTTACTGCAACACATTTACGTCTGAGGAAGATAAACTTATTCCTATTTCTCATCATATATACGCAAAGGGAGCTCCACCTTGTCATGTATGGCGTTAACATTAATTTGGATTATTGGTTATGCATATACTCGAAATATTAAAACCCTGGTGTGAGATAACACAAATCATCCAGTAAATTATCACAACAGAATAACCACAGACGCACACAAACAATCGAAGAAAAAAACAAATTATCACTGATACAATAACTTCTCATTCTGTTTTACCTATTTGAGATAAATTTGCTCTGAATAAAATCTTTTTAATGAATATAAACACATTTGCTTGTTTTCACTTGTTACTTTTGCCATTTTACTTTTATTTGACAATGCGACAATTATTGTCTTCATTTTCTAGGATAGGACGGAAGTTGTACAGTACTGAACATGCGTTAGGATATATTTTGGAAGAGCAATACCAGGAAAACCCAGTGCAGTGGTCTAATGATAAATGTAGTGACTGGTCATCGACAGACAATAGTGCCTATACCAGTAGTCTTCTCGCCTGCCCGTGTACCCTTGACCAAGCTTTAGCTGATTCAGGGAGGTTTCAGCCGGACACTGGATGTAGCATGTTCTCTGGTAGTGTTTGCACATACCATGTTGGGGCAAAACACTGTGTCAGAAGTGTGTTTGCTAGGTGAGCTTTAGAATATTTACAGCAAACATTTTATTTTGTCAAGAATCTTTCCTGCCACATGTGATACTCTTTCAATACCTCAGCTGCCTTATGAAACATGTCACATATATTGAATAAAATTGCATATTACGTACATAAGTTATAGCATATCTTGTGTAATACACTGGTACCCGTGGCCTTAAATAAATCACAGAAACAATAAATGGATAGGCCGAGAAATCATTCATATTCGATTTTTGCAGTCTATCTCAGTACTAAATGTTAAAGATGTTCCTCTTTCACCAACGTTCATTCTCCATAGCACCGACCATGCAGGTACACAGTGTTGCTATAATGAAGAGGGCTCACTAATGTATGCAGGGGACTCTGACCAGGGTAGCACCAATGATAGGTCCCATGTATGGGGGTCAGCTCCTTACCTACAGGCTGATATGGTACCGTCTCTTTCACATTGGAAACATGATGTCATTACCTTCTACTATTGTTGTCTATGGGGCACAGACTGCAAGACGTATATGGAGAGAAGAATAACTATGGACTGCTTTGATTATGAACCGCCAACTCAGGGTACGCTTACTTAAATTACCTTTTACAGATAAGATCAAACACCAACATGCTCAAATGAAGTAAAGTCGAAGTGTTTACTAGACGCATGTTGAGATTAACGTTTGCATATTCGAGTTAAAAATGTCTAATTGTCGAGATAAAAAAGGTCCTATTTCTTCAACGTTTATTTCTGTATTATGCCAACGTAACGATACAGAACGTGCGCAAAGCCCGCCGGTTCCCTATTACCTATCACTACCACCCTCTACGATACAGAACGTGCGCAAAGCCCGTGGGTTCCCTATTACCTATCACTACCACCCTCTACGATACAGAACGTGCGCAAAGCCCGTCGGTTCCCTATTACCTATCACTACCACCCCCTACGATACAGAACGTGCGCAAAGCCCGTGGGTTCCCTATTACCTATCACTACCATCCTCTACGATACAAAACGTGCGCAAAGTCCGTCGGTTCCCTATTACTTATCACTACCACCCTCAACGATACAGCACGTGCGCAAAGCCCGTCGGTTCCCTATTACCTCCCACTACCACCCTCTACGATACAGAACGTGCGCAAAGCCCGTCGGTTCCCTATTACCTTTCACTACCACCCTCTATGTCCTTTCTGAACCAGGCCAGTCTCTAGTGAACTTTGAACTATCTCAGGCCCATTAATTAAAGAGACTGGACTGCTTATCCTAAATCACAGACACTTAGGTGACTTACTTAGAATCAGCACATAAGTCAACAATAAATAGCTGATATTCATGGCCTCAAATAACATGTTTACAATGCATTGCAACTGTCAAATGTCGTGCTGGGGTACCTTATGAATGGTGGAAAACATGTACAAAACATGGATTGTCATAAAAACAGGTATAAACGGAGAAGTCGACTTTATCGTCAATCTCGACTTTTAAAGCGTATTTTAGCACATGTTAATATCTGTATATGGTAAGTTTTGTATACTTGAAAATCCCCTTAGATTTATCATTGAGTTATGTCATATATGATCATATTATTTGTTTTCGGCTGACTTGTTTTCTTCTTCTTACATGTTGTGACAGCTGCGATGTTTGGAGATCCACATATAATTACTCTTGATAATGCTAATTTTACCTTTAATGGTAAAGGAGAGTACACTCTACTGGAAGTTGATAGTGAGTCATTCCGATTGGACGGAAGATTTGAAGTTATACCTGCATTTTCGAGCGGTGTTAATCGTAAGCAATCCTTTTCTTTTACTTTCTGTTGCTACGGAAACCAATCTAGAGCGTGCTAAAGATCATATAGTGTCGAATCTTCAATTCCTTATAGTAACACACATCTTGACTAGAGTTGGAGTTGCCAGGATGTACAGCCACACGCATATAAGTATTGATGTATCCCTATGCTGGGAACATAAACCGAAGGCCTACGAACAGGGAAGGTATACAAAGAGGGTTCATGTTATCGAGAAGTTTTGAGTATGTCTTTGGCTTGCCCTCACCCCTGACTCACTCCTCTGCGTCGTTCCTGTCTGTCGCCACCTTATTCTACATCACTGCTTTCAATTAATTTTGACTCTTTTTTTCGTATGCATTGTTGATAATTAGGTGATAAATCAGCTTCCAAACATTTAGAACTTGAGCCTATTATGTGAAATATCAATGAATACACTGAGGACACGTTGCAATGTAAAAATCATTTACGACCGGACCACTCACAAAGCACGAATAGTCAATCAATTGTTGACGTAATTCACAGAAATGGCGATACCAACCTTAACGTTGACTATCAATTATTAAAGTGAGAGCTGTTTATGCCTCGGAAACAATTGCATCACA
Source organism: Apostichopus leukothele (assembly GCA_010014835.2). Taxonomy (NCBI): domain Eukaryota; kingdom Metazoa; phylum Echinodermata; class Holothuroidea; order Aspidochirotida; family Stichopodidae; genus Apostichopus; species Apostichopus leukothele. Next base: position 3,965 of record JAAAKB020256358.1, on the reverse strand, counting down.
ACAATGAGTTGTTGGGTAAAAATATACATTAATCGAATTTAAAACTAGAGTCAGTTCTCAATATGACTAAAAGTGGTACCGCCTGCCCCTAGTACAAGGTACATTTAAGTCATTTTAATGCCCCCCTGCTTCCAGTACAAGATACGCTTAAGTCATTTTAATGCCTCCTGCTTCCAGTAAAAGCTACTCTTAGGTCATTGTAATGCCTCCTGCTTCCATTACAAGATACGCTTAGTACATTTTAATGCCCCCTGCTTCCATTACAAGCTACTCTTAGGTCATTTTAATGCCTCCTGCTTCCATTACAAGATACGCTTAGTACATTGTAATGCCCCTGCTTCCAGTACAAGCTACTCTTAGGTCATTTTAATGCCTCCTGCCTCCAGTAATAGCTACTCTTAGGTCATTTTTATGCCTCCTGCCTCCAGTACTAGCTACTCTTAAGTCATTTTAATGCCTCATGCTTCCATTACAAGATACGCTTAGGTCATTTAAATGCCTTCCAGTTCAGATACGCTTAGGTCAATGTAATGCCTCTTGCCTCAGTATAAGCTACACTTAGGTCATTTTAATGCCTCCTGCTTCCATTACAAGAAACGCTTAGATAATTTTAATGCCTCCTGCTTCCAGTACAAGATACGCTTAGTACATAGTGCCTCCTGCCTCCAGTACAAGATACTCTTAGGTCATTTTAATGCCTCATGCATCCATAACAAGATACGCTTAGTACATTTAAGTGCCTCCTGCCTCCAGTACAAGATACGCTTAGTACATTTTAGTGCCTCCTGCCTCCATTACAAGATACGCTTAGGTCATTGTAGTGCCTCCTGCCTCCAGTACAAGATACGCTTAGTTCATTTTAATGCCTCCTGCCTCCATTACAAGGGATGTATGGGTCGGCCTGATTGGATAAGTTGGTGTTAAATTCATAAGGACAACATACAGATAATTATTGCATGGTACTTAATAAATAATAGTTCACAATTGTGTGTTTTGTAATAAACCGTTATACACTTCTTTATCCTCTCCGTAGAACAATACGGTGCAACAGGGATAACAGCTGTTGTCATGTCAGATGACTATTCTGACGTGTTACATGTTGAGAAGAATAACTTAGCAGGCTTGGCTCTCTATCGTGGCGAGCATACCGACCTAGCCGTTACTGATTGGGAAAGAATTGTATTCAGAGATCAATCGTGGCTAGATTTACCAGGTTTGTATGAGATCAATAACGCTAGAATTTTTTTTTTGGGGGGGTTGCAGAATTATAAAAGGTGCACATCTCACTATGGAAGCATTATTATACTTAACGGTGGGCCCTGGTGTACAAAGAAATGTGAAGGAAATTGATAAAAAGTTATGTCATATTGATAATTTTTGATGTCATAATGCCAATAGGATGTTGAAGTTTTTGCTTTCTCTTTCTTTGGTATTTTGTGTTTGTGTACTTTATTCCTAAGGCGGCCAGACGGTTAAAGACAATATTGACAAATATAAACAATGCAATAATTAGGTAAAGTTAAATGATTCAATATGAAAGATACATATATTGATTAAACACTGTAATACATAAAGACAAACATGCAAAAATAGCAGCACGTGTGGCTAGATGACGTCATATGAAGACTTGACCAAGTCTTATGTAAAGGAATATTAAACCTGTTTTATCTCACAAATGGAATCAAATGTTCTTAACCATTTGGGAAAGCTGTTCATGACTGTTATCTCTATCGCAGACATCAATAATGTTTGGGCTTGTGTCTCCTTAAATGAAACTTACAATGTATTCTAAGAATCAAACAAAATATATTGAGATGACACCGCGGATGTGATAAAGTACTGTGTCCACATAGTAAACAGTGTCCTTGATCTGACTCGTAACTGAATGCATCTCAACAGAAACTAAGCAAGACAATTCAGATTGATTTCATTACTATTACACTAGTTAGCTATTACTGGGTATCATAAGACTGTACTTTTCTTGTATATGACAATACATGTAAATCTTTCATTCAATCTATAATTCTCTTTAACTTGAGGTGTGTCCATCACCATCAACAATGATATAAAATCAGATCAAATGATTACGCCACTAATCGTGATGTTCGTCAATATTGTTATCTTAATTTAGGTGTATCTATCACCATCAACAATAATTTCGAGTCAGATCAAATGATTACGTCACTAACTGTGATGTTCATGGAAGGTCGAATCGGTGTTAATGTGACCAGCGAAGAGGATCAAAATATCTTAGCTATATCAGTAATTCTTCCACCGGACCTGAAGGTTGGTTTTTCCGATCATTACACATATACGCAGTTTAAAATGATAGTTTCTCTTGATTTTATAAGATATTGGAATAGTTTCCACTGTTGGATTTGATGACTAGAGATCTGAGTTCTTTCTGTCGTATTATTACCTTTCTGTCATATTGCTAACATACTACTCTATCATAAGAATACACATATTTAAAGTCCTCAGAAGTTCGTCCGCGGTTATCGTTATGCGTTATCGGACTGTTCATTTGGTTTTATATTGACTTGTTTAATTCAGAGACAGCTATTTTATGACGTCAGCGAATATTCTATAATTTAGTCCTAAATGTTTGATACTTTAACTAATGCCTAAATTTAAGTTGTATAGTGTCATATAAAATTTCTCTTTCCCTATTCTGCACAATTCGATTAATTCCTGGAAATGCTGTAAATCATTAATTAGGGATCTAGCGGTGTACGTGGCATGCTGGGTAATTACAACGATGACCCTGATGATGACCTTCGGTCAAGGTCAGGATCTGCTTTGGACCCAGATACGGCCTCTGAGGAAGAAATATATGAAGCTGGCTATACATGTAAGTCAACTATTCAGACAAAATTATATATTATATCATACACAAGTAGATGGGAATGTCCGCCCCCTCACATAACCCAGATAGATTGCTCCCCTAATACAGGTATGTCCCATCCCCTGAACCAGGTATGTCCCTTCCCCTAACCCATGTATGTATCTCCCCTAACCCACGTGTTTCCCCCTCACCTAACCTAGGTATGTCCCCCACCCTAACCCATGTATTCCCCATCCCCTAAACTAGGTTTGCATCCCCTCCCCTAACCCAGGTTTCTACCTCGCATAGCCCAGGTATATCCCTTCCCCTAACCCATGTAGGTACCTCCCCAAACCCAAGTACGTCCCCTCCCCTAACCCACGTATGTCCCCGTCACCTAACCCAGATAGTTCCCTCCCCTAACCCAGGTATGTCCCCATCCCCTGAACCAGGTATGTCCCTCCCATAACCCAGGTATGTCCCCCACTCTAACCCAGATATGCTCTCTCCCCTAACTCAGGTATTTACTACCCCCCTCCTAACCCAGATATTCTCTCAACCCAGGTATCTCCCCTCCCCTAACATAGGTATGTCTCCACTCCCCTAAACAATGTTTCTACCTTATACAGAGATGTGCTCCCTTCTCTAACACAGGTATGTCTCACGTACCCTAACACAGGTATGTTCACCTTACCTGACCCAGGTATCTACCTTCCCTAACCCAGGAAGCTCCCTCACCAAACCCAGGTATATTCCCTCCCCTAACCAAGGTATTCCCCTCGCCTAACCCAGGTATGTCCGCCTCCCCTAACCCAGGTATGTCTCTCTTCCCTTACCCACGTATGTCCTCCCTCCCCTAACCCAGGTTTCTACCTCCCCTAACCCATGTTTGTCCCCACCCTTACCCAGGTATACCCCATCCCCTAACCCAGGTATCCCCCTCCCCTAACCCATGTTTTCTATCAACCCAGGTCTCTTATATAATCGGTCAACAGGCAAAACGATTTTGGATAGAACTTCCCAAATATATTGCTCTGTATGCTATCCGACAGTTTTCAATGGATACACATACTTGCAAAATAAAGTCAACATGGAAGAAGTAATAGATAACCTCTCTAAATATATCCAACCTCCTCCCTCC
>JAAAKB020256347.1:0-10449 GCA_010014835.2 Apostichopus leukothele | reverse complement strand
ATATATATATATATATAACACTTGGGTAATACGCCCTCATTGACAGTTATACAAAGCCAGTTTATACGCATCACACACCAGTTGAATCACTGTGGTCGAGTGGTACGGACTTCGATTTGTGACACAAAAGTCCGGGGTTCGTATCCTACCTTCGCCTGATGAGGACGAAACCGGTCGTGAAGTGTTATTTTTATGATGTGCTGATATTTATATATATACCTAAATAAATTCTTCCTATCATGGCCACTGCAAGTGGTCACAGTTGCACAGACAATAGGCTCATTGTGGACATTTGACACACCATCAAGTCCAAGACACACAACCCCCACTTGCAACAAATCTGCCAACCTCCTTTCCATAAATTGGAGGCAAGTACCTATCAGCTACCTCATTTCTAGATGGAGGGACGTATCCTGGTGTCAATATACCTATCATATCAACAAATTCAGGATGTTCCACAACACGGAATGCAGAATTAGTGGCAAATATCATTCTTGCAACCTGCTCATCAAGTACTTTCCTTCTGTTTCGAAGAGGTTTTGAAGACAAAGCTATACAGCACTCTTTTCGTTTGACTTGCATCATCTGAAGCTGGTGTTGAACGTTTGACTGTGGCTTTAACAGTAGTAGCTGTAGACTTCGTTGATGTACTTGGTGCTTGTGGGGATTCTTGGGCCTGGGCGGCACCTTGGTTGCACTTGACATAGTGAACTTTCATTTCTTTTAAAAGCCCCATCAACTCGTATCCACAAGCTTTGCATGTTGCTCTACACCCTGTTGTTGCTTTGACGGTAGATTTCAAAATGGTACCAAGTTGGATGACTTTCTCCATATGACATGTTTATCGAATAAACGTTGACTGACTATATTTCTGAGCACTTTGTCATCGAAGAAAAGGTAGTTCAATTGTCTGCTGAATAACCTGTACCTATATGTAAACTATGAGATTCATCCAGGTGGCAGGTGTGCACATGTATCAGTGTGGTCAATATCTTTTATGTATGGGGAGCAAGATTCTTGTCATTTAGCCTTTGAAGAAGATCCTGCTAGGATCGAAACGTCAGGCCAACTTACTTTTACACATTCAATTCAAAGAAAACAGGAAGTCAAGCAGACATCATATTGTTATGTAAATTGTTGTTAATTTTGTGTTTATGTTTTGCAACAAGATAATGAAAATAGTACTCAACAAGAACAATGTACTTGTCGTATACTCTAGAACATCTAGTGGGTTGGCTACATATATTTAAATTAACGTGTAATCAAATATGAAAAAACATCAAGTTTGTTTCTTTCTCCAAACTGCATAATGCATCCAGTAGGCTCATACCATTCATGGTAGTAAATCAGAGACTCATATGCCTCAAGTTACCTTGGCATTTCCATTCATGAAAGACATGTGTACTTACCAATGACTATACTTTGTTTTTATCCATTATTCTAATATTTTATCAGGATCAAGCCTTTTCATTATTTTTTTTCGATACCATAGTTATGGCACATTATCATTCTAGAGTTTGCCTGACATTCAAGTATATGTAGTGTACCCTTGCTTGGGTTTCTTAGAAAATACTTTCCTGAAGCAATAAGCAAGAGTTTGATGCCGGCCTAATAGCTGGGGAAAACTAACGTATTGTGCAACAATTGTGATAATAGAAGATAAGAGGATTTCTGTGATTAAAGTGTGATCAAATGCCCAGCCATGACCAAAAACACGGCCATTCCTTGATCCACGCAATTGTAAACTATACAAGTGAACCTAACTCAATATATGTTATGTGTTAGGCTTATACATATACGATGTATATGCGTAGGTTACCTGTCATTTCCCTGGCCGAGTCGAAATCAACTGAGTGGTATAACTTGAATATATCAGGAAACTGTCCAGTAGGTAGGTGCAGATAATTTACAAACAAAAACTAAAAAGTAAACGATTGTAGTTTCCAATTACAAATTAATTGTTAAGTTTTCTTGTAGTGGAGTGAAATTTCCTTGTTCTCTAGGACCCTATGACCTTTCTCTGCATCTCATAAATATTCATTAAAGATGGTTTTCTATAGTTTGTTGTAATGAAACCCTTTCACTGTGTTAATCTAAATAGAACAAAATAGTTAATAATTCAGAATGCATTTTGGAATATTCCGTAGAATGATTTTATACTCTATATCATTAATAATATTATAAATTGTTTGACAAGGATTTAATACGTCGGGACAAAAGCTTTCCAAGTTTCCAAAGTTTCATCCATTATCGTTATTTGGCATAGACTACATTTATAATGATATTGTCTGTGAATCTCGTGAATCGAGTTTATTCAGTTCTTCAACATTCCCATGCGTACAAAATATCACTTTAGTCAGGCTAGGTGACGTGCTTCTCCTGATTGTGGTGTCGGATCAAGTATAAAATAGTTTGTTATTAAGTGACTGTTAAAAAAGCTGAGATATCCAGATGCCAAATGGATTAAGATAAGATGAATGCACTTGTAATTGTAATACTTTAAAGAAATATTATCGTGCTAAAACCGATTGGCCTACTATTAAGCATATGTACCCATTGTGCGACAAGACACATTTTGCAATCTTCAAAGGTTTTTACGCAAACAAGAAGAAAATTAATTCTTTAACATTAATGCAGATCATTCAATTAATTGTAGCTGTATTGAATACCCTAAGAAACAGTATTATTCTTTCCTTACTTAAAAGGTAGTTGGAGGTACATAAATTCATTTATCTTTGCAAGCCTTTTGTTTTCTCCAAATAACTTAAACCATGGCTACATGCAAACACGTGTTTATTTAAGTATGTACATATTATACCATCGTTCTCCATTATAAACGACTTTTATACGGTACTTATCCTTTCTGTCAAGCCCAAAAAATTGTTTTATCGCTACATTTGATTTGTGTGTGTATTTGTGTAGATTTGGAAATGGTATACTGTTATCTGCTCACTGTTGAAAAAAAGACTTGAATTAGAACAAATTAAACTAAATGACCGTTGCGATGAAGCGAAATCCGTTTATGACAGATACATGCACGCTACTGTAAAATTTTCAGGAAGAACTTACTTTTGTCAATGGAGTAATGTCCTGTTATGTCCTGTTACACACCAAAATCTTTCTTTGTACACGAGTTGATTCCGTTTTATATCACAAGGATCTAGACATTCATATCATGGGAACATGATCACCTGTTTCCAAAAGGTAAATAGAGGTTCTCGAAATTGCGATAAACATCATAAGCAAGCTCTTATGACAAATATTCCTTTTCTCCATATGTGACTGTTGATACTCAGTTCAAATAGATTACATATGGTGAATAACGCACAACATCCTACTCTCGTTTAATTTATCTCCGAGACCATACGTTAACATAATATTTGAAATTTTTCTCCTCGGTTAATCTCATTTTCTCAATGAAAATGAATCAGGGCATATTTTTATTGTCGCCTTACATGTGCATGTTTATTCTTGTGCTCACCGTACCAATATAACTTTAATATCCACTTTTTGTTGTGTAAATTGTTTCTGTAACTATATAATGATGAAGTGTTTCTCTGAATATAGATCCTAATATGTCCGAATATCCATGTCCTCTTAATTGTATGCAATATTTCAAATAATCACAAAATATTCACAGCATGTATAAACTGAAACACTCGCGATCTCATCTGCCACGAATCCAAGTAGGACACAAATTTCCAAATTCGAAAGGTCAAGCAATATTATCTGTCGTTGGCGATTCGTTGCAATATAATTCGTTGGTAAATTTTTTAACACAGTACACTTTTCGCTATTACTTTTCGCTAGAATGTCCAACAAATGTTTACTAAAGTATTCTGACAGCCATCCCTTGGTCATATCGATTTAAAACTATATCGATCTTTTCATAACCACACGTCATATGTCATAATTATTAAAACCATAACAACTACAGAATGTAGCGTTCACATTCAAATAACACTAAAAATCAACTCGCTGACACCAATCAGCTTTGCAGTCTATATATACGAAGCTGTGTTTCCCCTTTTGCAGGAAGGATACTCGAACGGCTAGCGAAATAACTTTTCACTTTTCAAAGAAGAAGAAAAATTGGGGTCGTTCTGCACTCAAAAACAGAGTATTGTCGACTGTTTCTACATAGTACACGTATGGCATATAATATTCTGCTTCCACATTCAAATAACAACAAAAATCAATTCGCTGACAATAATTAACTTTGCAGTCTATATATACGAAGCTGTGTTTTCCCTTTTGCAGGAAGGATACTTGAACAGCTTGCAAAATATTCATATTTCGACGAGAAACGTAAATATTGATTATTGACTATCACTAAAATATTTAATAACAAACTGACCCAGTAACATATATAGAAAATAACCCAAATAGATATTACAAATCAAGTAAACTTAGCGTACGTAGATTTCTACCTTTGACATTGACTACCTTGCGAATTCGGTACCAACCGTGAACTTGCTTATTGAATCACATCAATTAAAAATGTGTGAAATTGGAGTTACAATCATGGAAGATGTGAATTATCTTCGGAAGGTGTTTGCCCTGAAAATTTTTGCTTATCGGCAAACAATCATGACATGAATTTTTGGCTAAATTTGCTCTGAGAAACAAAGGGCCAGTGCTCTGAAATCGAAAGGTTTTTGCTCTAAGGGGGCTGCCCCCATACCCCCACACACACCATATCCACCACCTCGTACGCATATGATTGTGTGTATTCAATGTAGACAAGACGCAAAAATCATGAATGGGGCGAATTAAATTGCCGCCCCGCTTAAAGGTTAATGTGCTCCGTAAGCAACTGATTATACAATATCAAGCACAAAAAATGGTAACAAGCTTGGTGAAATCCGATCGCACCTATAAACCTTTTGGTAGAATCAACGAGCATATGTTGTTTAACAGCGGATTGTTTATCCATACATTCGCTGGCAGTATTTATCTTTGATAAATAACACGAGAAAAATATCTTCACTTTCACTAAATTATAATAACACCCCTACCTTCTTTACGAACGATAATCCATCAATGACAAGATCGAAATGTGATAATTGTTGAAGAATTCATTTATATCACAAAGACTTTCTAGACATTCATTTCATTATGAAATTATGTTTCCAAAAGAAGTCAGCCACATCAATAAAGGTTCTTGAAATTGCAACGAACATCCTAAGCAATTTGTTTAGGAAAACTATTCCTTTTCTCCATATGAATGATTGTTGACACTCAGTTTAAAATAGTTTACATGGTAAATTACGCACAACATCCTACTCTCGTTTAATTTTTCTCTGAGTCCATACCTTAACGTTCCATTTGTAATTAATCTCCTCAATTAATCTCGTTTCCTCAATGAAAATGGTCATTGTTTATTGTCCACGACCTATATTTGCATTTTTATTCCTTTGCTCACCTTACCAATATATCTTATCCATATTTCTGGTGTAAACTTTTTCTGTAACTATATAATAATGAAGTGTTTCTCTGATTGTAGATCCTGATGTCACCGAACCTCCATGCCCTCAGAAATTGTTTGCAATATTTCAAATAATCACAAAATAATCACAGCATGTTTAAACTGAAACACTCGCATTCTCATCTACCACGAAACAGATCCAAGAAGGACTCAAATTTCCAAATTCCAAATATCAAGCAATATTGTCTTTCTTTGACGATTTGATGCAATATTGTTCGGTGGTAAAACATTCAGCAAAGTTCACTTTTTTTTTTTATAACTTTTCGCTATGATATCCAACAAATGATTCACTAAAGTATTCTGACAGCCTTTTTATATTGGTTTAAAAATATGTCGATCTTTCAATCCTCACCTTCATGGGTGAAAAACCTTTACCTATAAAGGGAGTGTGAGGTTTTTGTTACAATTCTAGCAAATCTAAACATTGTACACAATGTATCCAGAATATGACAACAGTGGTGTGCTAGTTGGGCTAGCTTTAACAAAAGGTCCAAATAGCTGCATGTGTTGAAAACGAAATTGTTATCACCTTGTTATATCACTGTGTTGTAAGCGTTACCATGCCTGGTCTGTTTCACCATGATATCGTCGATTTACAAGATTGGTACTTAAAGTTGAAGAAGATAATACTTTGAACAACGTTAAGAAAATGAATAAATTCAAAACAACGTTTTTGCTGTTATATAAGAATAATGCTATTAAATCTGACCGAAATCCGGAAAAATATGTTATTAAATCTTAATGAAATTTTTTTTATATAGGGCATAACACTTACAGTACCCAAGTACCGGAACACAACTAGATTTTTTTGTTTTAAGAACGTTTGTTCTAAAGTTTGGCACATGCAACTGATTTGACTGATTGTGTGTGTTATGTGGGTTCATTAGGAGGGAAAAAAACTCATATTACTCCTATAGTGCATCTGGACACAATTAAATATTCTATAGGCTTGAGAATGTTACTAAAAGCAGTAGGGATCATAAAGTTAATCGTACAATTATAGATACAGCACATATCTTATAGGCATTTGAATATCAGTGACTTTAAGGACACCAATGTTACTGTGCAGAGTACTGGTAGAATAACATCTATGTTTGAGGGTTATAACTTTTAAAATTCTGTTGTAGCACCTGCAGTAAGGCTTAAAAATACCACACCATAGATTTTCACGTTAATGAACCTGTAAGGCTTAAGAATGCCATACCATAGATGCCAATCCCATACAGCTCTTGGATAGACAAAAGATAAGTCATTGTAAATAGCAACAGCGCTGGAAATGAGCTTGTATTCGACGATAACACATGCTGGTGGACTTAATAAGGTAATGGCAAACCTCATCAACGTGTTGTTTGAAAGACAGCCTTTCATCAACTAAAAGACCCAGGTATTTTACACAGTCTGTCTCGGAGATCTTAGTAATCGTGTAAAGCAGTCGAGACAAGAATGATCAACAAGCTCTTTGGGGTGGAGCACTTGGTGCAATTAGTTTAGATACTTTAAATGCGAGGTGAGTTCGATATCATCAAACCACGTTTTCAGTATCCCAAAGTCAATTTGGGAATTGAGATTTATGACATTGTCGTCATGAATAAATTGCACATTTGTATCATCGGCAAATAAGTCGTCATGTATTGTATTCACTCATGGGTTTCAGTGTATGCGTGTTAAAGCACTTTTAAGGAAATTTGTTTTCCTTACGATAACTTTTTGGTTACCGGATCATTTGAAGTCACATTTTAACTTCTAGGCTACAGAGTGTTCACTTGTTGAATCCTGCCGCGGGTTTACAGGAGCTACTGTTGTGGATGATAATACATGCGCCTCGCTTCGAGGCCCACAGGTAATAAATATCACAGTCAACCAATCCAATTTTGTAATAGCGTCCTCGTATTTGTAAACAACGTTCAAAATGGTTACCTGTGTATCTCTATATAAAATTTGCTAAAAGTTTTCACAACTATTTTTCCACAATGACATTTTAAATTATTTCCAAACATTGCGGAGTGTTAGACTACCGTATAGTCGATGAACTGTCGCAGTGAGGAAATTATGTGGGAGTCTGTTTAATATTTGCCCAATGCGAGATTACTTATATTATCTTCTCTTTATTTTTGAAAAAAACAAAACAAACAAATAATCTTTTGGGTCTTTGAGTGATATCGTGTTGAGGATGAGGTAGATATATTTTTTCATTCCTCAAGACATAATAAGACATAATTTCTTTGATATTAAATAGTTATACAACCCATTATGTCAATTCACTCTCTTTTTCATGACTGCAAGCGAACAACATAGTCACGTCATAATGTATTGTATTCACTCATGGGTTTCAGTGTATTCATGTCAAAGCACGTAAGGATATTTGTTTTCCTTACCATAACTTCTTCTAAACTACAGAGTGCTCACTTGTTGAATACCGGTCGCGGTTTAACTGTTGTGGATAATAAATACATGTGCCTCGCTTCGATTTAAGGCCCACAGTCAACAAATATCACAGTCAACCAATCCGATTTTGTAATTGCGCCCTCGTTTTTGTAAATATCGTTCAAAATGGTTACCTGTGTATTTCTATACGTAGTGTTTGCATCCCCGCCCCACAGACCCAACCACCCTTCCCCATTCCCACCCCCTTTTTCTTGTATGCAAATACTGTATCGTTATCGTAAGTGTAACAGTGTTTTGCTATTAGATTATTACACTTGTTCCGTTGTATTCGTAAGTAAATTAAGAATTTAAACAGCTTAAATGGACAGTGGACAATATTGGAACCAGATGCTTAGGATAGCCCCCTTGTATTATGCCAATACGGTATAGGTCGTTCACCAATGGACATTCCTTTCATTCTCACTCCTCTCTCCCCTTCATTACTCCCCGCCATCGCAGTAATGATAAAAGAAACAATCAATATCGTATGTTTGTATGTAGAATAATTGGAATATTTGGGTACTACATTGTAACGGTATAATGCCAATATGGTATAGGACGTTTACAGACAATGTGGAAGCATTGTGTGTTCTTCATATTAATTTTCTGATTACAAGTCCAGCAAAGCCCACGCATGTGTTTCTGATTTATCTTTTTAAGATTTCTCAGTTTTAAGTAAAGATGACTGACTTTTAGTCTCTGAATTATTGTTCCTTCTAATCACTTCTGTTTATATATATATATCTAAGTCCTTTTCTGTTGCGGATCAATATTTTAATATTTTCGTTAGAACTAGACGAGGACAGAGAGTCTTGCAATACAAGCGCTCTGGCCGTAAACTAGTTATTCTGACTGTATTTTTACATCAATTAATAATATAATATGATGAATAGTGCACAATATTGTTACCAGGCGCTCAGGGTAGTCCTCCTGTATTATGGCAATACGGTATAGGTCTTCATCAATGGACTCTCCTTCCTCCCTCCGCTTCCGTCCAGTCCCGGCCATTGCAGTTATGGTACAGGAAATATATCAATATCTTACGTGTATATTGAAAATAATAAAGTTTATGTAATTAGTTCAAGTTTCGTATTTACGAACTTGCTCAAGACCTGAACGAGTGGGTGTACCAATCTCTTGTCAATTTGATGAGATGTCTAAAGAGGATAGACCTATCAATTGTCCGGCTGACGAGTCAGATTTAAATGTCGTCATTGGTATTGCTGCCTATAGTTCCACATTGTAAAATTGCTAAACGTTTTCACAACTCTTCAAGTTCCATAATGACATTCTAAATTATTTCCAAACATTGCGGAGTGTTAGACTACCATATAGTCGATGAATTGTCGTAGTGAGGAAAATTATGTGGGATTCTGTATAATATTTGCCCAATGCGAGATTACTTATATTAGGTTCTCTTCTTTTGAAGAAAAAAATCTTTTGGATCTTTGAGTGATATCGTGTTGAGAATGAGGTAGATATATATCTTCATTCCTCATGACATAATAAGACATAATTTCTTTGATATGAAATAGTTATACAACCCATTATGTCAATTCACTCATGATGAACATCATAGTCATCATAGTCACGTCATAATGTGTTGTATTTCACTCATGGGTTTCATTGTATTCATGTCAAAACACATTTAAGGATATTTTCATTCCCTACGATAACTTCTTGGTTACTGAATATTGAAGTCACATACTAACTGCTAAACTACATAGTGTTCACTTAAGTTGTTGAATACCCGTCGCGGTTTAACGGGAGCTACTGTTGTGGATAATAAATACATGTGCCCACCGTTAACAAATATACAGTCAACCAATCCGATTTTGTAATGGCGCCCTCGTTTTTGTAAATAACGTTCAAAGTTGTTACCTGTGTATCTCTAGCTATAAGTAAGTGTAATGCTCTATATCCCTCGCCCCACAGACCCACCCACCCTAGCTTCCCCACCCCTACTTTTTTTTATGGCATGCAAATACTATATCGTTATCGTAAGTACAACGGTGTTTCGCTAATAGTTTATTACACTCATCCGTTATATTCGTACGTAAATTAAGAATTTAAAATGTTAGTGTTAGACTACCATATAGTCGATGAACTGTCGTAGTGAGGGAAATTATGTGGCCAATGCGAGATTACATATATTAGTTTCTCTCTTTTCTTGAAGAGAAAACTCTTTTGGATGTTTGAGTGGTATCATGTTGAGAATGAGGTAGATATATTTCTTCATTCCTTATGAACTTCAATGTGACATAATTTCTTTGATATTAAATAGTTATACAACCATTTATGTCAATTCTCTCTCCCTTCGTCATTGCTGCAAGCGAACATCATATCAAAGCAATATGCAATGAAACATGCACATTTTTGTCACGAATGTTAATGATTCCCACTTTATATAATTATTCAATTGTTCATTTGTGACAGCAAGGTAAAGCTATAAGGAATAGCAACAAGAGCATCAATGACGCAGTATCTCAATACTGGAAGTTTTAATTTCGAATCCTAATTTCAAATCTTTGCTCTGT
>JAAAKB020256337.1:0-10452 GCA_010014835.2 Apostichopus leukothele | reverse complement strand
TTCCATGGATATCTTATAACTGCGTCACAATTTCAGCGAATAAACAGATGGTTAGGCTTAGCTAGATTTCTCATTGAATTAGTGTGGTGTTAGGCTACCATATGATACGTGTACGTGATGTTAAAACTTTAAGAAAACATTTCGCTAACACATTTCTTTTCAACATTTTTACTTCAGTTAAGTTAAGGTGGGTAATGAAAAGAGAGTCATGAAGACAGTAACATTTCTTGAATTTATTCTCCTTATTTTTTACCCTTTACTGTGAACTAACTAGACTTGGACTGCTGTTGGTAAAGCTTCAAAAATACGCATCTAAGCGATCGCAACACCTCCGTCAGAGATTTGGATATTTTCAATGAAATTCGGGAGGGGGGAAAAAACGGTTTTTGAGCCAGATTCGTTTTTGTTGCTAGAAAAAAACCGGTTTGGGGTTTTCACGAAACCGTGCAAGCTTAACTGACTGTCTACTCATATTGTGTCCCCTAAAAGGGTTGATCAACATGACGTTTTATAAGCCAATTAAAATTATCTAGGAAAAAAGGAGGTCTTGAAACTTGATAAAACATTCTTAAAATAAAAGGGAACATAACATGTCATTGCCCATCATTCATTCCTTAAAACGACTTTGATTATTTTACGACTATATAAACTTCAAAATCACTGCTCCCCTCACCCAGCCTTATTCCCACTACTCATAGGTGGAGTAACTTACTGTAGGTTTATCCATTGGACATCCAACAAGTAGACAAGAATCAGATGATGTGCTGTATTCACTAATGAGTACTCTCTTTGGTAGTCTATTGGAAGTAGTGGAATCCATCCAGTAAATATCATTAACACAAGCATATGGTGACTACTACCGAAAGGTCATTGTATTTGTAGCAGAAGACCAGCAATCCAGTTTACTTATAAAGGTTTCCCCTTCATTAACAAGTCTCCAACCCTCCTTTCCCTACAGATCCCCATCATGATCATAATAAGGCATTTATATAGCGCCATAACTAAAATGATATATTATATGGTGCTTTACAAGGAAAAAATTAAACATACAAATGAACAAAAACAGCATCAAGACAGAAAAGAGAAAAATAGGATTACTTAAAGGCCTTATTAAAAAGAACTGTCTTCAGAGCTTTCTTGAAAGAGAGAAATGTGGATTGTTCTGCAACCGAAGACGGCAAGTCGTTCCACAGCCTGGCCCCAGTTACAGAAAATACACGGTTGCCAAACTGTCTGGTGTGGGTGGTGGAAACGGTTAAAGTAGTAACAGATATACTTCTTATACGGTATGACGAAATACGCTTAGTAAACATCTTACACAAATTTATAATCTGGGGCCTGTTTATTAATACATTTATAAATCAAACAATGTAAAGTGAAAAGACAGTCCCTGGCACTGTCATATTTTCTTCTGCACAGAATCAATTTTGCAGCTTGGTTTTGTATAGACTGTAAGGGAAGCAGGGTAGAGGCAGGTAAACCGATCAGTAAAGCATCCCCATGACACCCTTCTACCAATTAGACAAAAATTACAATAATGTGCTGAAAATGACATATTCTAACCTTCTTGTGACATCAACTTGAACAGAGTGGTCGATGACTAAATCTGAAGGACAAACTGGATTGATCTTCTCTGGGTCCCCTCCCAACCTCTTCACAGCATCCCTCATGGCAGCAAAGTCAACAACAGCAGGTACTCCTCTGATGAAGAGAGATCAGATCTAAAGTAAGGAACAACTCAATAAATATGTATGTTTCACTTAGGTATGCTTTCAATTTAGCTGCAAGATTAATGGAAATGCATGTTTCACAATCCAACATAACCTTTAATTACTCAGGGTTAGGAGTGAAATAAACGAAAATAAACGAATGAAAAGATATGAATTGTGAGAACTCTTTCAATATTTACGCCTGAATCATGAACGTATACAGTAGCTATAACTATGAGAGCATAGCACATGCTATGGACTATCAGAGTAAGCTGCTTGATGACAACAATTACATGTGCATTGACAAACTACGTTTGCCTAAATCCCCACAAATCTTCAACCACATGGTAGCCTAACATCACACTATGTCAACATGGAAATCTAGGCTAACCATTGGTTTGCACAAAAAAAAAAAATCACACTTTGCGTATCATTGTTTACAACTTTCAATTTGCTGGAAATCGTCAGTTGTTTAGAAGGTATGTGCTATGTCTTGAAGAGGGATGTAGTATTTTACATACAACGTTGCTTGGTGATGGATTGTAGGTTTTAACTTTGAGTACTTTTCACAGGTATAATATTTTCGTTTTAAGTGGTGAGTGATTTTATCCACACACACAAAACTACATGATTAAAATAAATGGCAAATTTGGCAAAGCAAACCTTTGTTTTCTATTTCAGTTGATGGGTTCTGGGTTTTTGTTGTTTATTCGATGGCTTGATATTAATCACGATTAATCAAGAAACAATTGAAAATTTTGCAATTAAACGTTTAATGAATTTGCTACACATTCATATGCTGCATTCATATTCACAAGGCCTTCAACTGAGTGCTAACAAGTTTGCACACAATTGATATACACTACTGATAAGATGCAGTCAAATAACAACAGGCTTACGTGAAGTCTTGGAGAATGACTCTTGAAGGTTTAAATGGAACTTCCACAGCATTGTTCTGATTTTCAGACCAGTTCAGAATTTTTTCCACATCATTTTCCTTCACATAGAAGTTATCACAGTTCCGGACTGCCGACTCCAGGAGAACCCTTATTGAAAATGGAAGTCGATCTAAAACAAAGCAAACAAAGTATATTAGAGTAGCTTCTTAAGTATTCCATATACAGTAAATGCTGCTTTATTAAAATATCTTTTGGCTTTACCCACAAATCGAATGAACAAATACATGACTGCTACTATATCATTGTCCAGTTTAAAACCAACTGTTTACTGGGAGTGGAAGTACCTGCTATGAAAATGGTTAGGTTAAGGCAATGAACATGTTGATCTTGTACATCTTAGACTTTCCTTTAAGAAGTATCTCATACTTAGCAGCATCTATGTGGTAAACCTTCAACATTTATTAGTTCTCTTTAAATGACTTTCCTAGAAGGCTGTCTTAATGCAGTGTAGGAGATAATCACTTGAACAACAAATGATCAAATTGTGAGGTCAGAGAATGAAGACACTACAGTCTTCTTTCACAGAATTGGGTCACTACTTAATCTTAATGTGTACTGTATACTAACCATATCTGGGATCTTGAAGGTCCGGCAGGTTAAAGTACTCGAAATCCTTCTCCCCAACTCTAAGAGTTTTCTTGCAGTGGTCAAACTTTGTGCTACCTGTTCGATATATACAACAGTAAAAAAGGATTAAGATGAACTGCAGTTGGCTGTTTATAAACATTTACAATAGCATACCTAGTCTGCAATGAGGTCATAAATGTTACCAAATGGCTGTGACTCAAACATCTACCAGTGGTAACCTGGAAAATGGAAATTTAACATTATAATCTATCTTGAACAACCACAGATTATATATTTTTACACAAGTACCAGCAGACTGACTGCCATTATGACAGAGCATATTTCCTGAAAT
Source organism: Apostichopus leukothele (assembly GCA_010014835.2). Taxonomy (NCBI): domain Eukaryota; kingdom Metazoa; phylum Echinodermata; class Holothuroidea; order Aspidochirotida; family Stichopodidae; genus Apostichopus; species Apostichopus leukothele. The sequence goes on along the minus strand of JAAAKB020256337.1, from coordinate 6,865 downwards.
TAATCACAAGGGATGCCAATAAAAGCATCTCAATGCTGTTCTGTAATTTCTGTGATTAGCTAGAAATACAATTTATTCCTACTATCAATTTGAATTTTATTCATGCAGTAAGTACTTCCAATTATCTGGATCCACTAATGAGTGCTCAGAGTTTCAAATGGTATAGTTTTTAATTTTCTGGTGAAAACATTACCCACTGGACAGAAAAACATCTTTCAAAGCTGCTCAGATTTGGCAAAATTGTGCAAGTTACCTATGTCATGTAGAAATTACCCTTGCTATATCGATCATGAATACTTTGCCACCACTAATATGTACTGTTCAGGTGACACAACTTTCTATTTTCTAAAACTTTCCATGTTAGCAAATGAACACTATCCTCACATTGTTAGAGTATGTCACAATGAAGCTTCACCACCTCAGAAATTAATCCCAGAAAAATGTTATCACAGCAAATTACTCTTAAGGATTTTCTTTGTATTGTATCAGCTATACCATGATTTTGGGTCACTACTTCATGTGTTTTAAGTTCATTTTCAAGTACGGTCTACTAGTTCATGAAGTTTGTACAATGTTCAATGAGACTTTTGCTTGCGCTGTGAGTCGTGAATGTAACCAATCAAGGTTTGTACTACCATGGAGCGTTTATAGCTCCATGGTACTACAATCACACTGCTTATGTGAGACAGGTTGTTTTGGGCGCTGTCACTGATTCCAGCAGAAAAAGCTTGTAGCAATTTGAAGGGCCAAATAAACTTATCCCTAGTGTTTGGCCGATTATATGATAATCGGTTATTACCCATTAGTTCATGTGACAATCGGGCCAATGCCAATTATTTCATCGTTTTCGTGGAACTAGCATAATATATGGTTAAGTGTTATGCATGATTACCAACTTCTAGGCCAATACAATCAAAGATGTTAATGCACGACTTAATGTTTCACACTAAAGCAAATAAAGAACACTGTGATACATACATAGGGCGCTGTACGTTTATAACGATGAGTCGCAATATTGCAATCCCACCACAACACAGTAAATGGCAGTGCTGTACAGACTGCAGAAGGGGATATTAGTAGCCATTGGCTACCAAATGCAAAAATAAAGTTAGGGCCAGCTTCTACAACTGGTATTAGAACCATTATTAGTGTTGCAACTCCAACGTTAATAAAGTGAAAAGTAGACTGAACAGATATAAAATATTCGAAATTTCGTAATCTGATATCGAAATATAATCTGATTTGTAAAATAAATAAATCCTGAACCTGCTTCAAGTTTTCAATGATTACCATCTGCGGGGGAAACTTCCGATCGAACGTTGTTTCAAACGATTATACTAGTGTTCGACTAATAATCGGTTAGATAATCGGCATCAGGCCGATTTCCAGACAATCGGTAAATAATCGGCAACGGGAAAATCCATTGCGCTACCGATTATGTGGAACCGATTATTACGTTCCACATAAAGAATTGTATTTTGCCGAGCTTTGATTCACCACAACCACAATGGGAAAGAAAGTACAGCATTCGATTCAACGCTATTCATAGGCGGGTAAGGTGCGCTAATCTACCGTGTAACGCTATCCCAAGTTCCTCACGAGAGTTTGTACTAATGCTGTTCCATATACTATCCAGTTTTGGCAGTTAACATCATACAGGATATCCGCGATAAGCTTAGGGGACGACGTAATTTTTTTTACTTCGAACAAAACCGCCTGTTATCCATGTTGAATGATTGATAAGAAAGATTTATTGTCTCGACTAAATACAAAACCAAATCAATATACTTTTTAACCACTTTAGTAGTTTCACCGTAGGTGAAAAATGGAAAGTGAAAACAATAAAATTAGGCTTTGTTCGTTGTGAGTTCTACGTACATTAGGCTAGTCTGGATAGAGAACGGTTGAGACTCATAACTGTTCAGATTTCAAATGCGACCAAGTTTTTACAAATGCGATAAAATGATGAAATCAAGGCGCCAATACTCCTAAAAATCCCTAAAAATGTTTGGCGACAGTCCTCAGTACTTCTACTGCATTACAGTAATTTGTGATTAGGCAAACACACTCATAGTTTTGTGAAAACTTGAAGCAATTTTTGTACCAAACGTGCTAAAATAACCCCTTACAGTAACTGAACTCCCGCAACTTACTAAAGCAAATCTGCTTTCCAGCGACACGCGCCACAAAGTCAATGGGACTTTAGTGTGTGATTTCTCTCCATGTAGTGAAGTCAATGGAGAAGCGTCATTGACTTACTGTGTATTATCTAGTGTTCGACCGATTATATGACAATCGGTTCTTACCAATTACCGACGTATGATTTGGTGTTATGCATGATTACCAACTTCATACCGAACGTTGTTTCAAACGATCATACACAGTAAGTCAATGGCGCTTCTCCATTGACTTAACTACATGTGGGAGAAATCACACACTCAAGTACCACTGACTTTGTCGAACATGTCGCTTTAGTAGGTTGCGAATAGGAGTTCAGTTACTGCAAAAGGGTTATTTTAGCACGTATGGCACATGCGGTCAGGGGAGAAAAAGTTGCTGCGGGTATTTCGCAAAAATATGCATAAGAATGTTTGCCTAATCACAAATACTGTAATGCAGTAGAACTACTGAGGACTGTCACCAAACATTTTTAGGGATATTTAGGAGTATTTGGCGCCTTAATTTCATCATTTTATCACATTTGTAAAATCTTGGGCGCATTTTCAAACTGAACAGTTATTAAGCTCAACTGTTCTCTAGCGAGACAAGCCTAATGTACGTAGAACTCACAATGAGCAAAGCCTAATCTTATCGTTTTCACTTTCCAGTTTTCACGTAAGGGGAAAAGGCCAAAGTTTCACACAAGTATATTGGGTTGGTTTTATATTTAGTCAAGACAAAAATCTTTCTTATCAATCATTAAACATGGATAACAGGAGGTTTTTGTAGATGCTAGAAGGGAAGTGAAAAAAAAAAAATTAGGCAGTTCCCCCTAAGCTTATCGGGGGTATACTTTATAATGTTAACTGCCTACAAACTCGCGTGAGGGACTTGCGATACCGTTACACGGTAGATCAGTGTACCTTCCCAGCTTTGAATAGCGCTGAATCGAATGATCTACATTCTTCTCCTATTGTGGTTGTGGTGAATCAAAAGCACATAATCGGTAGTGCAATGGTTTTGCCGATGCCGATTATTTACCGATTGTCTGATAATTGACTTAATGCCGATGATCTAACCGATTATCGGTCGAACACTAACATACAGTATCAAATTTATAATTGGCTATCATAATTTAAACAGTAACTACTTGTATAACTCTCATTTGATGAGTCCCGTTAGTATATATTGAAACAAGTATTTGCGTATTCTATAACACTAGTCCTAACCCCTTTTTAAATGAACGAAAATATTCCCCATGAAGATGATATTCATGAAACTGTGTGTTAGCATTTGGGGGGGGGGAGGAACACAAGCCTACTTCTGATGTATGATTCATTAGTCTGTTTGACCAACTACGTTCAACACTTAGGCTGTCAAGACTTATACAAACTGTCATCAAGCCAAGAATTTCTTAGCCAAAATGTTAAAGATGACATCGTGCAATGATAAAACTGATATTATGTAGAAAAGACATTAGCGTATCCTGGCTAATAACCTTAACTACCCCTTGTGTTTACAAGAATCAAAACGAAAACATTTTCTTCAATTTTTTAATTTCTGTAAAAAATTATATCTTACCATTCACCAGCTTTAATCCTAGCCAAACTTAGTAAGCACTTCATGTTTAAATATTTGGTAAACCTAAAAGCAACAAATTGTGATATGCAAACTTGTTTCTCAAAATACAATCTTTTCATCATTCATTGATGTTATAACAAACTGCTTCCAGATACTCTTTGCAGCTTTTTAAAAGATACACAATTTTTCAGCTGATGAGCATATTGACCACTGGCTTAAATTGAAATCGAAATTGAGGATAAAGAAATGGGTTGTTTAGGACAGATAAATAAATCATCGCAAGTAAAAAGAAGTGGCTTTTTTGTGAAGAAAATGTTCAATATCGGTTTGCTGTTATCGCCAATGAAGCTAAATTTTACCGATACTGATATGGCGTCGATATTGCACATATCTGCTGATATCAATATAGCAAACGATTATCGGAGCAACACTTAGAATAATTATTTACAATTTACACCACAGATACAAGTAGTACTGGTTGTACTTACAATTCAAGATGTAAATTTGTTTTATTTTTTATTAAAATAACTTTATTTGAGTTTTGGATTCATAAAAGTTAAACTGCCTATTGATCCATGAAATCACATGTCTGTGTGAGATCTATTGAATAAGGTGCTGTGGCCGAGTGGATAAAGGGGGTGGCATTTGAAGCAATGAGGCTTAGCAATCGGGCGGTTCCGGGTTGGACACCCGGCCGGGTCATGTTAAGGTGGGTTTTTCATCCAAAAGCAATCTATGGTTTTTCCATCTGAAAATAACTTTCTAAATTGAAAAGATTCCAAATTTGAGTTAAAATCTTGAATTGGAAGCCACCCTACGTGTAAGTGTAATCCATTGCCCTTGGGGGCTTCTCCCACATATTTGGTAGCTTAAGCGTCGTAAACATAACTGCTGATTATTATTATTATATTCTGCAATAGTTTGTATCTAGCCTGGGCCTAGATGCACTTTTATAAAAACTAAGTGTCTCTACCCCAAATATGTAGGTAACTACAGCAAGGTGTTGGTCATTGGCTGGTCAGGAACTAGCTCATACGGTAAATGAGGTCTAGGCTAACTAAAGTGTATCTAGGCCTAATGTTAGGTATAACTTAGGCTAGGCCTAAACCTAGTAAACAACTTCATTGGCTTTAGCCTAGGCCTATCTTTGTCTGTTGTTATTTGCTAATGCTTAAATGATGTTACCCTTGGTCATCGATGGAATTTGTCACAGGTTAACAGAGACAAGTAGTACTATTGGATTACTGTTTCCGATATTTTTTACTAGTATCATAATTATTACAATGATAAACGTTAGCGTGAGTCATACTCTACAGTAGTGTAGCATAGGAGCCAACATACAGGAACTAACGTACAACTTCAAGTATACAGTCAGTGTACAGCTTCAGGCTAATTGACAACAGTAACCATAGGCCTAAGGTTAGGCCAGCTTAAAATCAATCTGATGAAACTTAACGTTACTGTTAACCATAATTCTATACTTACGGAAAGTCTTGATAAATATAACCAGAGACATACACCAGTGTTTTTGAACTCGACTGGCAGAAACTTATACTTAATGATGAGAAAAAATATTACCGATAGTCGCGACGCATCAATTCAACCTTCACGCAAGCGCTGAGATACGGTAAACACTAAACTGCGTCTTGTTGAACTGTACAATCTATTTCACGTTATGTGTATGAGTGTACAGCAGAATGCTCCCACTCATACTCATCAACACAGAATAGTGCAAACAAAAAGTAATGACGTCATCACCCAACATACAAACTTGCACACACGCGGCTTTCTGTTCAGTGCAATGTAGGTTTGCTATGTTTACATCCTACATTTTATAAATAACGGGATTTCGAAACGCTGCCAAGAAAGCTTAGGGAAGAAATTTCCCTTACATAATCAGCGACGCGTTCAACCAGTTTCCACTTAAATACTTTTACGAAATGATCATTTCGCCGCCCTTGATCCGTCCAGAGATCGAGGTAGCGTACATGCAGAGGGTTACAATATAAGGAGTGTGTAGGGGGAGGGGTGGCATCCTTCTTAGATACTAGGTTCAAATACTTTTATGGAACGATTTGACGTAAAGGATTTTATAAAGGAGGAGTTTGGCCCTGACGTCGTTAAAGCACATGACCATTTAGGCAGGGGACGTTACTAGGGTCTTGTGTTCGAGGGGGGAAGGGGGGGTGGTGATGAATCATAATATTCCAACTAGAATCATAATTTTCTGGGTTGATTCGTAATTAAGAAGGGGTGCCGCATCGCAAGTTCGAAATTTTCAGCAATGTAACACGAATGGTTTGTCAATTGTTTCTACCTTAAATATGCTATACTGGGTACTTAGTAATATGCTAAGGTGCTAACTTATTTTTCTTAGGTTCTTGGGGGACATGTTCATTTTGCAGGCATCTGTACTATTATTATTACTAGAATTATTATTATTATTTGTACCAAATATGGCTGGGTTTCTTTCTTGTAAACGAGTTAAATGGTGGCATCACACTACATAAATCACATTTATAACTTCTCCAGACGTTGTTACACCGTTGTAAATTCGATTCTGATGTATAAACGACCAAAATTTGACACTAGCAAAACGAAAGTTTTGAGTCGGTTAGGTTCATTACACAAATCTCTGTCCAAATTGTATTCAGTCTTTGACGATTATACTCAGGAAACTCTAATTTAACTAAAAGCACAAGTGTACAGGATCAATTTCGATTGCATAAAATCCCACTTTAAACGTCGGGTATGGGAGCTGTCATTTTGTAAATCCATGACGTAGGCCTAATAGTACGTGTCACTAGGATCTGAGACCTTTCTCTTTGTGTTTCTTTTCACATTTCAAGGTCGAATTGTTACTGTGTGACGACATTGAAACCGATGCTATCCGGTAAAAGGTCATGTTATAAGGTTCAATATTTTAGATTCAGCATTTGCAAAACCCATCTCCATCACTTAAAGTGAACAAAGTGACCGAAAAAAAAACAACATAACCACTTGAACTTGCATGGACAGCGGGACGCGTCCCCACCAACTTTTTCAGTGGTGGGGACATGATATACCGTGTCCCCACCAATTTGTCTTCACCAAACGCTGCATTTCAAGTTCCCCTGTATTAAAC
>JAAAKB020256326.1:0-10453 GCA_010014835.2 Apostichopus leukothele | reverse complement strand
GCATCGCTTGCATTATCCCCCGATCGTGCATTAATCCTGTGAGTAACGCACGCTAGACCGTTGATTAACCCCTTCTTCAATATCAGTGCTGAATGTAATGGTTTAAGTACAATATTTAATTTGATCATGTTGTAGACCGTTCGATTACACTGCTCTCAGTCCAGGTCGTATGAGGCTCATCAATTAAAGTGGCTGGACTACTAAGCCTAACTCATAAGTCATAAGGTCAGTCCTTCGGATTTATAACACTCAACTCAATCTGAAACATAGGACTTTAATAGTCCCAAATGACATGTTAACAATGTAATTACAAATGTTTTCAAAGACAAATGGTGTTGGAATGTCATCTAATAATGCTCTGTTGTTCATATAAAGATAGAACACGTCTTGGTTGAGTAATTATCATTGATGAAACAACCAACAAATGTAAAGTTTTAGTCCTGTACTGAAAAGCCGAAGTCACCATTGATTTAGCGTTAATGAAGACTTTCAGAGATTCATCATAGTTGAATACTGTCTGAATATAAAGTTAGAGTTTGCCCTGTCCTATGAGGTTCTATATGGTCTTGGAAATCATGGATACACCTACACCAGGTTATTGAGTACGGGGGTATGTAGTGCTCTAATGGTAGGCCTAGTCGTAAGGCTACGACCATTTGTTATGTCATCATTTCTGCTTGGTTGTAGTATAGTTCAACAATATATCATAGCAGCCTTAATGTATCTTATTTTGCCTTAGGATATGACATAAACCTACGAAAGTGTGGTATAGAGAGAACGGTGGCGTTCAGAGCATTTCACAGGTGTTGGTCGAATTCAAAAGTTCCCCGGACTGTTTCAGGTAGAGACCTGAACTTTCCCCTCGACTGTCGATGGACTTTTCCCCCGCCACCTTTGCGCACGCCACTGGTAGAGGGACGTAGGGATGTGGTGGGAAGTATATATTGTACATTGTGGGTTTCATTACGCTATCGATACAGCTGATAGTCGTTAGAGATAACATGGTAACGCAAATGTTTCTAAACCGTTTCCAATACTCGCAGAAATAATTTGGACACCTTTAACCATTGATATAGATGAACTTACCTTTGCAGGAAAATTGCTGCTTATAGTAGTTTCTCATCCCTCGGAGGCCTATCTCGCACCCCTTGGGTGGTTGAGTGAGGTGGGACGTGAACCTCAGGTTAGTAAACCCCTGGGTTACACAGCCAAAACCGGCTCTCCGTATACTCGTTCTGACGTTGGCGTTGTCAACACAAGAAAGTAATAAAACTATGTATACGATAATTTCTTCTTTATTTCAATTTTAGTATTTAGCAAGAAGGAACTGTGATTTAAGAGTTCTAAGTGGAACACATATATAACTGATTATTATTAACAACGGTGTAATATAGGACGTAAGACACTATTCTCCGAAATGCATGATACAACATGCAATCCGTTGGCGTTTGATACTTTAAAGAGCTGGTAATCCATCCCATTAGTTGACTTACATGGAGCTGTTGATAAACACAAACTAGAGTCATACACAAAGATGTTATCACGTCATAGTTTCAAATTCTTCAAATATCAACAGATGAATTGGAAATCATCGGTAGTACCAGAGCCTGTTATAAAATACTACATACGTATACAAGTACCCCTTATCCCAAATGGATAAAAAGAGCCACTTTTAATAAAGATGGCTACTCTTCCTAGAAAACTGAGTCATCTCTTCGATTTGACCTGCTTTAAAATTGTAAACCATTTGACTACATAACTGTTTCAATTATGTCGAAGTTAAAGGCACCATGCCGATGACATGTTACTAGGAATTTACAAGAATTGAAAACCAATGTTCATGAAACGTGTATCATAATATGTGCATTTCAAAACTCAAGACAGCAAGATGATTACTTTTTTAAATTTGAAAATTAAACAGGAAGACAAAAAATACTAGAATTAACCTAATACACACGTGATTTTGTGTTACATAAATTTCTTTCTAGAATACCTTTGAACGCACTGTTTATCCCATTCATGTTTTCCTCAATATCTTCAATGTCTCTAAAAACATGTAGTGAACTATAATGAAATATATGTTTTAAAGAATGGAAGTGTTTAAACTGACAATTTAATTTAATTATTAGTTGTTCCCTTGCTAAACGTTATAACTTAATCACAGCAGGTTAAGTTAAAGGATCTTAACATAGAATTAGTATACAATATGTACATAAATCTGCAACAAAAAGGGTGACAAAGGGTTCACTTGATGCGTAGCACAACTGTTGTCAATTTAATCATTGATCATTTTTGAAAGGGAACTGTGTTTTACAAAAACGGAAATGAAAAAGAAAAAAGAACGTTCATTTCTTCAATCAGCACTGACTTAAGGATCGTGTGATATTGTGTAAAACTGCACAATAATTATGTGTGGAATGACCGATTTCATTCTTTGATGAAGATCGAACTACGAAGTTCATTTTACGAAAGTCGGTGATGACCGAACAGTATAGTCGAATCTAATCTCATGAATATTTATATTAATCAGCCAATGAAAGTAATGTGTTTTTTTGGCATTCATACATGACACAAATACTACACGTGCACTTGTTTATATTTTTACAAGCATAATATAAAGATACACTAGAAACTGTCAAAGTGCATTTACTACCCTGAAATATATTTGCAGTGGATAGAAAAAGAATAAAATAGTATGAATAATACACAGTATTGAAAATATTTACAAGATTCTCTTCTCTCAAATTCTTAACGAAGTTCATGAAAGTTCCCTCTAATTGTACGTTACGGTATTAACTGTTTCACAGTGTTTGATTTAACCTTAGGTGTGAATGATTTGCACAAAAAACATTTTAGATAACATAATTTACTCTAGGCATGATAAAAGTCTCAATAATGTCCTCTGTTGATTCATTTCATAAAAGTTGGATGATATTGGTTAAAGAAAAACAAAGAGCAAACCTTTCACAGGCTTTGCGTATAACATTAACATATCACGAATTTGTTTGGTTTTGTTGTTTTTATATACACGGTACTCAATCAGGGACGAATTAGAAATGTTCCCGGAACATCATTTAAGAACAGTGACTTCAATTACAGCATTCTGAAATTGAATTGCTAATTTCTAGTTAATTGTCTTTAGTATCTGCAATGGGTGATGGGAGTCCCCATATGCAGTTTATAAATAGACACAGTTAGGCCATTATCTGACAAGGACATATTACTAATTTCTTTAAACTTTACATCGTACATTCACAAGCATTGATGTTAGAACTGTAATCAAATCACTAGCTGTGTTTAAAAAGCTAGCCTTGATTTGACACCATGTTAAATGTAGCATCATTTTAGACTTTATTTCATAAACGAAACATGCTGCTATTGAAATAAGGTGATGATATGGAACGCCATTCGGTTAACAAACCTCTATTGGAATTTAAAGGAAAAACAAAGTTTTCATACCAAGCAATTTGACAACTTCTCTCCCAAAAATCCAATATTCTTAATTGTAAAAGTGTGTACTATGCAATAATGTGTAAACTTCATGCTTGTTTAGTGGAAACGTAAACTGGCCTTTCCTTTTTATCGTTTTTACAGATTTCATAATTGAAACTACTTTTTGTTTTGGTTGAAGTAAGTTGACACCTTGCCAAAAGTAAAATTAACATTCCATCAGATAGATGAATTATGTTCCATGGTAATATAATCATTTCCGCTTTAAAGGAAAACAAAGTAACCATAAATGGCAATCTACTTCACTAAATATAGTGAATAAAGTGCAATACCGTATATCTCAATAAAGGAAAAAGCTATGCAACTATACATTAGATTTGATCAATGTACTTCGTCTCACATCTGACACTTTGCTTACTTATGATCTGCTTTGGAATACTCCCGATGTTAATGATTTACCAAATATACATCTTTGGATACTTATCTGTATGGGACAAGGGCTAGTCGGCACATTGTACATAAAATTTAGCACTGAGTTGTTTGGAACCGGTATCATTATTATCATTATCATAAGTACTATCAACTTAGTACTATGAGAAAGTTTTTAAAATCGCCTAGTTCAAAATATTATATGTCTGACCATCTTTACGAAATATCATCAAGCACGTATCATAGCAACGAAGATGTGAATTGGTGTACGTAAAACGGTGTGGTAGAAGGGAAGGGTGAGGACCGGAAGCCGATTCATTGGATGGCGTGTTCAGTTGCCTTCTATTATTATACGTTTGGTCTCCCGATGGCACGCCTCGTCCTCTCTCTTCGTTGTCATCAGCTGAACATTTCACCGGGCAGGGCTTATTCGTCATGTGCTTCCCCGTTTGCCATTTTGTTCTATGTTATTGACACATCTTCCATACTACTACTACTAAACAAGTGCAGACGCCATGTTGCCACGTGAAACCTATATCCATAAGCAGTGTCATTTAAATGGTATTAATTAGCTAATTTCCGTCGAGATATCCATCCCCATCAAACCACTCTGTTAGTGACTCTTCGTTGTATCAATAACTTGTTGTTGTAGCATCATCTATAAATGTGGAAACAAATAAAGAACGAAATTCGTTTGTGGCAAGCGTGGTAAACGTATAATTTATGAACTGAGGGTGGGCGAAGCATCCGTTAATCCCGAGATTGTTCAAAGGCCTCATAATGTCTATGCTTTAGGTTTATGGTAAACGTGTAGATAGTGGTTCATACTACATATTATGCATTAACTGTTTTTGGAAATACATGATGGATAGTTATGAAAACACTTATCAATTAGTAGAAAGCATCGGTAAATGCATTTTCATTTCATAATTTTAAAGGAAATCTATTCTGATATACTTTGTCCACCTCCTACAGAATTATAATATATAAAACGCTGGCTTAAAATCTCCTTAACCCTGACCATGATTCCAATAAATTGAAAATGATTATTCTCTCTCTACAGAGCACGCTTCATTGAGAAAATATTTGGCAGGACAAGTAAAAACGTTCTGGCGATAAAGTACAATGTCGCCCTCCCAATTCAGAACTTTAAGATACCGTCCGTAATCAAATCAAACGAGACAGTGTAACAGATCCAAGTATCACGCTAATTGTGAAAGAGCGACACCGATTTTAGGCCACTTACATTTTGTGTGTTGTCCGTACTGATGATTTGTGGTGAGGTCTCTCTGAAAGAGGACGACGGCTCGTCTAGATCGATCGTTATCGATGTATCGTCCCTGCTTTGTTCATCCTCATTTTCAAATTGGGCGTAGTTTTGGGTCGCCATTCGCCATTCAGATCTACGAGACAGGATAACGGACACATCATTTGTAAACAACCATTTGTTTTTACATATATGGCGGTAAATGAACAACAGAAAGCTAGCTGAGTAATTACAGACAAACTTGAAGAGAGCAATCCAAGTTTTGGAGACCTCAGCATTACAAGCACTGTTCTATAATCAAACAGAGATAATCAGTTGATTCTATTCAATATACCTTTTATGCCCTTTCCCAAAGATTTAGAAATGTATTGTGAGTACGACACCCACAGCTAGATACATGGCTAGACCTGATTACTGAAGTTGAGTTGTAAGTTTTGAAGTCTGGATCGCTTCAACAGCAAACAGATAAACCGCCGGAGAAAACGTCTTTACATGTTGGGACGATTTGTGTTTGATCAACGATTGTATTTTCTCGCTTGTTCGCCCCTCAGAGTGCTGGTCTAGACTAGTTTCATGGTATTTCATTAGATTTAATCAATCAAAACCTGCCAGAAATGCCTAATGTGTGCTCAATAATGATTGTTTTTAAAACTTGTTTACCAAATTAGTATTAGCTTTGCTATAAAGAAGACACGATCGTTAAAATGCGAATACGGTTTGCGTCAGAAAATGTCAGTTTGGTAGTCTAACGATGACAACACCAATGTCATTAGGGGCACGTTAGCGTTTCCTCAAATACTGCAACTTCTGTACGATCGCTCGCCAGGGCTTTGTCTTATTAAAATATATTTGTTTATGTTTAACATTTATATCAACGATTTCACTTTAAACAAACTCCTTGATGTAATGATATATAAAAATGCCTTCATACCTCCCTTCACATTGTTGAAACACTAAACTACGTATTCTACGTCACGTCTAACTAACGGTTTTGCATAACGCTGTTAATTTCCGAAAATGATAGTTCCGCGAAACGATACGCTAGCTTGATCGTGTGGATGAAATGTACAGCGGTCATGTATCCATCGCCTAGGGCGCTATGACAAATCATTGTTCATTACACACATGAATACATTTCAAACGAAGAGACGCATAAGCTATTAGATCTTACATTTCACTTTCTTCGTGTACACAAACCATATCTGTCAACGTAAAGAACTTGAAGCCTGAAACCAAACTTGTTGTTGACAGATTTTCTTTCATGTAGAAACAGTTTTTTATAAGCAACATAATTTATGTAAACTCAGAATCACATTTTTAAATAGTGTTATCGCATACGTCAAAATGATCTTTCAACAATTGCACATTTGAAGCTTGAAAATACGTAGATATATTACCACGACTGAAGGCGATATCATTGGGACTGTTGAACTGGGAAAAAAGTCGAATAACTATAGACCCAATAAATGTTATTGGGATCTTTGAGCAAGCACAGCTTTAGATGAATATTTGGATATACAAGTGATATACAATTATGATGTAGTGTATATAGTGCCAAATACAAATAACATCGATATAAGGGAATTACATGAGGATAATGTTACTGTAATGTGAATAATGGATCTGCTAAACAATTAAAAAGAACATCGAATATATTGCTGTTTTTTAGTTAACTATAATGTTTTATAATTCACTGTTTTTAAAAATGGCCATTTTTTATCAACAGGGATGATCATTGTATATATATATATATATTTCTGGAAAGGGTTGAATAAATGTGAGGCCTTCTGTTTGTAAGAGACAGACCAATTTGCTATATACTTGTGTACTGAAACACTAAGTTATGTAGTTGGAATGGGTTAAATAAATGTCACTGTTTGTAAGAAACAGCACAATGTGCTATTTACTTGAATATTAAAAAAAAAAACGAGTTTTCTAGTCACAAATGCACTGTTTACCTAGCCAACAACCTCAACCGACTTTCCTTGTTTAAGGAGAACGCTTTAGCCTTTTAATTATTTTGCTTTATTGTTCTACAATTATACATACCTTCCCTTCTCGTGGATGAACAGAGCCAAAATGTAGGTCAACAAAATGGCGACGAACCCAACAGTAATCCAGACGGCTGCATGGTTGATGGTTCTACGTTGAATGTATTCCGGGCTGTTCTCATAAAGATTATTATACTCAATAGCTTTGGCAGTGTGGAATATTTCTGTAATGAGATTCGTTGCATTACAGTTTGCATTAAAGTATGTCGTTATTTACATGCATGGAACCAACCAAGAGCACACTACCATAAAACTTTGTTAACATTTCATAAAGGACTAAAGAATTGCTTTATTTGTCAATTGTTATTTAAGCAGGAGCAAAATATCACTTGACTGTCTCTCGTCATCACCCAATTCCACATAACAAATAATAAGAGAAGACGAAGGAAAGTCTTCCCTGTCTTTCGTGCATGTATTTAAACACATACCGTATATGATGAAACGTAAAGGTTAATATTTAATAACTTATCAATTGTCAGTATGTAGGCACCCAGTCATACTGGAGGAACACTTTATATTTCCTAATATTAAAAAAAGAAATAGGCAGAAAGAGAGAAAAACGTTATGCACAAAAATTAACAAAGTACATTACACCTTGCTCCGTGAACAGAGACAGGCGAGATGTCCACGTTGAAGAGCAAGACGAAGTGTATTTAGCTATACAGCTCCCCCAAATTATTGCGTTGTCCAAATAATGGTGTGTACTGCAGTTGTCAAGGAACCCTTGATAAAATTTAATTTCATACAGAAGTGCAAATATTTACTCAACACTGTTATTGACATATGTCAAAGCATTGCATTTTTTTTTATCATTTCTCTTGTTTGACTGTATAAACAATCTCTTTTCTTTTATATATTACCTTAAAAATTACTCAGCTCGTCGGCGAAGCGCGATATTCACGTACGGCAAATAGATTTGTAAGCTACATCGTTCAAGTAAGGCACGAGCAATCGTGTGCAACAACAGGTCTTAAAGCAACCTTTTTGTTAAAGCGTTAATCATTGAAGATGCTTCCCAAATTAAGCGACTTTCATAAGCTTAACAATCTCAATTTTTCTTGGTGGATCATACTGATTGGACAGGGAGATATCAACCCAGCTAGCTACATAATTCAGACGTATTAGTTTCACTCAAGGGACATGGCATATCGTTGGTTGATCTTTCATCAAGAATCCGATAATTACTAGCCTACTATTACAGTTCCGTATCAAATAGCAGACCTAGTGTTACTAAATGGTTTGTAGCACGATTTGTAATTAACGTTTCTCTGTTTAAGCGAGTTGTCAACAAAGTAGGTTCGTTTTTGGTTACCTTTTGGGTTGCATACTTTTATGATTGTCACATATTTCATGAAAATTATTTAATATACTTTACAACTCACCAATTCAAATAAAAGTATATTTCCTGTAGATATTTTGCTCTACAGTTCAAAATGAGAGTTTTTTTGTAACAGTTAGCTATAACTTTATTAACGTGTCTCGTACGACTTAATTTGACATTAACGTGTTATTGGTTCGTTCAAACACAAAATAAGACAGACGAAAAGGAACTAAGAAACAAAGGCACATTACGTAGTTTTCAGCACAATACTATTACCAATAAACTTATCTTGAACTTAAGTCCTGTAAGTGTCAAATTATCAATTATCAATATCTAGGCTTTTAACATTTCCTCTTGTCCCACAATAATTGTAGATAAACAAGATTGCAGATATCAAGAATTTGTTCACCTCTTCTATTTTCAACAACTAAACTGGCCTAACCAAAACGGCCCAGTCACTGCCGATGGGTAGCTAAAGAAACCCCAAACGAGTAATGATCGTATGTTTATGTCATGATGTTCGGAATTATTCAAACGAGAAACAGGTCATCTCTGCTATCTTTCACAAGTTCACATCCGGTCATTATAAATATACCTATTGATCTTTTCAAAATAAAATCCCCCGCTTCTAGTAAAAAGCAAAATCGTCTATGACCGTTGCCCTATGGAGCCTTCTTATTTGATTTATAATGATGCATGTTTTCTCCCTATTCCCAGGGTGTTTTTAATTATAGCAACGTAAGGCAACTCACATCGTATAACTAATTTTAGTAAAAGTCCTAACCAACTCTCTTTTATCTTTGGTTGACTTTATCAGTACCTTTGAAGTGTAGCCCACGGCGCATTTTCTTTATCAAGGGGAGGCACTCACAAGCAATCGAAAATAACAAAACTAGGATAAAAGTTTCAGACAGAAAATTCTAAATGACTACAAATGCTAGCAGCAGGAACTCTCGGCCGCAAACAATATTTGCATTTTTCGAACATTCTGTCTACGGTATGTTGGGGGAAAGGATGAAAATGAGCGGTTTGTGAATTCATTATTCCAAGGTCTGTGTTGTTACTATTCTCCTTCAAGACATAACAACTTAATGTTGAAAATGTTGTTGAAACATGACAGCAATCCCTTGGTATATTCAATGCATTAAGTTTAAATATATAGAGAACGATAAGGTTCCATTCTTTAGCACTTGATGTATCCAGCTGTATTTAAAATATCATAAGACGTCATGTCAAGAAATTACATATTTTGCACGTTGAGCTTTAAAATGCCAATTTAGAAGTTTCCAAAAGTACTTTCCTACAGATCATAATTGAACGAATTATTGCTCTGGACTTTGTGGTTTTACGTATATTAAAATTTCTTAAAGGGGACATCAATACTGCAGTACCCATGTAGAATTGTATTTTATGATAATTGCCATCGTTTTCCAATACTGTTAACGTTCGGTAAATAATTTATGGAAAATGTTAAAACGCTGCACGGGTTTGTCGATGATATAGATCAAGATAGTTGAAGATGTACCTCTTCAGTTGACATAGTCGTTCCCCGGCAACTGTTGAGGTATAAGATTTTATTTCTGATAAACTACAGGCCTCTGAATAAGAGATACAAAATATGAGCCAGTGACTCACAAAACAGCTACCGGCAAATCAGGAGCAAAAGATTCATTTTCTTATATGGCGTACTATCGATTCACGAGGATAAGATTACTGCGTCAACTCAAAGCCCTGTCCGGATACTTAAAGTAATTCTCTATCGGCAGAATGAGTTTTACATGTAGCCGCTATAGATACTAACTACAACCAGATTGTAATTTGTTACAGAGATAAATGTCTGATGTAGGCCTAATTAGATAAATGCCACAACTTTCGGGTCTGTAAGATAATCATGAATGATGGGATTGCTATATATATATATATATATATATATAT